>BQNB010009543.1:75441-86498 GCA_026074375.1 Tanacetum coccineum | reverse complement strand
TTTGGTTTGGACTGACAGAAACTAAACTACTTTTTTCAAAACCGACTAAAGCCAAACCACTAACTAAATCATTGACGATTTGACTGTTTCGATGCAGTCTGGTACATACTTTCAGTTTTTTCTTTTGTGTTTACAACTAATTTGTACTCTTCTGTATGGACAGCATGATTCAGCTTGCCATGTAATAGCAAGGTTAAAGAAAGAACTTGATGAAGCAAGGATAATGTTGGCACATTTATAAAGGCAAGCGCCAGTTCCAGCATCGGCAGAAGTGGCACCAAGTTCTCCTGCCTTAAGCAATGGGAAAAGAGGTTTTTGTTTGCCATACTTCTGAGCTCTAACATGCTTTATGTTTTTATTTGAAAACTCAAATGCCCTATTGGCGTGATACCTGCCGAGGATGACGAGTTGGGTCCTGATGGTAAGAAAATTCAGCAAGGAATTTCATCTGCCGTAATTACTGAGCTAACGGATCGCGATGCCGCACTTTCACAGTAAAGGAAGAAAAGACAGGTACTTTATCCATTATTCTCTATCATGCTATTGTGTCTCAGGATATCGCTATTAAAAGTGAGAAACGAATTCACTTGCCATTCTTATACTATATTTCCGGTTCCTCCCACACTGGCTCCCTTAGATGCTATCGAGTACACAACTCGGTAGTTATCCTCTTCACAAAACAAACAAAGATGGAATTTTGTCTATAGATGTCCATCAATCAATGGTACACATTTTCAATTCGTACTTATGCATCTGTTTTTTTTGGGTAAAGAACTTATGCATCTGTTCTGTATTCTCTTAATAACTTTGAGCTTCCTGTGAGATGAAATGTTTATAGTATGTTCAAAACGTATGCAAGTACAAACTGTTGTAGTTTTAAATAAATTTCAATACTTGAAACTGATGTAATTGCAAGGGATCTTTTAACAAACATATAGAACTCCTCATGTGAGTACTAATCCAGTAAAATACAAATCACTATTTAGATATCATGTTAAGAAAACGCATGCCACTGCAGTGTAGTTGGATGGACCTACTACCTAGCAAATGTCACGTTACATGTTTTAATATCATTTGTTTTAGACAAGCGCCCTTTTGCTCTGTAGTACTCGAATTACCTGCCTGAAATCCCTAAAATAAGTTCCAGTTTCTTTTGACCCTTGTAATACTGACAGAAATTAGTGTGGTCCAACTTAAGTAGATAATTCAGGTTTCTGATTGCTTCATTATCCAAGAACCAAAAAGTGAATGACCCTAGGGATACTTTGGATAATTATGCAGTGACCTGGAGCTTAAGCCAAACATAGGTCCTCCATTTTTTAAGTTTGGTGCCACTAGCTTACATGTCATTAATTTAGCGTAATAGTGAGTAGGCTAGGTGCAGGGGGGACAAATGTTTAGAACGTTACAATAACATAAGGAATAGTGGTATACTCACTTCAGTGGTGCCTATTGATGAACTAGTTGTTCGTGATGGGCCCTAAAAAAGAAGATAAATGAACAGAACTCGGGGTTCTGCTCCTCGTATTTGAAAAATAACGATAATATATCACCCTTGAAACTTAGCTGAAAGTGCAAGTGAAACATGTAACATTCTGTTATACTTGTAGACTTTGGGCAAATATCAGCTGGTTCATCTCAGCTGTCGATTTAAGATAAAAGCACAATAAAAATCGACCCTTTTATAAGTAAATGAGTCAAAATTGTGATCTCTGCTTATTAGCTTGCCAAGTTTCTTTTTGTTTTAATTAGGGTAACTAAATTTTTTTCTTTCTATGAAGTTGGAATTTTCATGAGGTGTATTATGTTGCCGATTTGGTCTTCTGTTTTAACGCATAAATAATTATTTGCTATGTTTAAATCCATGTTATCTAGAAGTAGAAAATGGAAAACCAGTCCAATGTATGGTGTAGAGTTGTAAAATTTAACCAAGCTTGTTAATTATGTTCAGAGCTTCTTGGAACTAGTATTTACTAATGGGTTATTACATTCAGATGCGGGCTGCTAAAATCTGGTCACAAGTATCCAGCAGATGGACACAACTGGAAAAGAATATGGAGGTTTTTTTGTTTTTGTATGTGTCACGTCTATATGTGTATCTAGTGATATTATTAACGACGTGCTTGTATTAATTGCATCGAAGAAAATGGAAGTTATTTTAAGTTGCTACTATTACAATATTTTAAGTTTTTATTCTGTACATGTCATGCCTTGAGTTGTGTATGTTGTCACTGTATAATTTGTGACAGAGCTATAGTGACGGCCGTCGCTTTTGTCACTAAACAGCTTTAGCGATGACCTTTAGGCTGTTAGTGACAAAAACATTGTTGTCACTAAAGTCAATTTTTTTTGTAGTGGCGGTTTAAAATCACAATCCTAACTGTGAAGAATTAAAAGCTCACACTTTAAAGTGTGAAGAATTGTTTTAACATCATGAAGAATTTTTTCAAAATCATCACACTTAAAAGTGAATAATTAAAAGCTCACACTTTAAAGTGTGAAGAGTTGTTTTAAATTCATTACACTCTCAAGTGTGAAGAATTAAAAGCTCACACTTGAAAGTGTGAAATTATTTGCTACACTCGTATCGTTCACACACTAGACAAGTGTGAACTTTTATATTTTACACACTTTAATGTGTGAACATATGTTTTAATAAGTGTGAATATCCAACTATTTTGTTGTAGTGAGGATTCGATGCAGACCCATGTTGTATGTCGTCAGCCAACGATCACAACATAATGCGGTTGACGGAGGAGAATACATGACTCGAGCATGTGGTGGGCTAAGTTACAAGTACAACAACCAAGATTATGAATTGGGACAACATTAGAAAGCCTTTTAAAATGATTGTTTTATTTCTGTTTTTTAAACTAAAAGGATAAATTATCTATTTATAAAATCTTTTGGCAGTTGAGAAAACTCCTTTGTCTCAACCTGAATGTTCCGATTTCACAGTATATTACGTGGTTTTGGTTGCATGAGAATCATGAAAGAAGTGAAAGAATCAGTTTTCGTATCTCCTCCATTCATGCGAGTCGCGTTTGCCACTTATTAAACAAAATACTATATAAAGCATTTATAATGCGAGACCCATTAAAAATTAAGATAAGGAGGTACAATCTTACCATCCATCTCATTTTAAGGAACCACATCATAAAGTGACATGTGTCAACTTTTGATTAAAAAATCATCTCTATTTTCAAATTGAAATATCTTTTTATCAATTTAATTTTATTATTATCTAATTTCATCATGTATTTTAAAATTTTGTGCTCTTTAATTTAACATCCATTTTGATATATTTCTATAATTTTTTATTTTTTACATTTTTAGTGGGTTTATTTTATGGTGTTGCGGGAAAGCTACAGGATACCTGAACGAACACATACATTCAAGTGTTGTGAAACGAAATTACTAAGCGGGTAAAAAATTGCGTAAAAAGTTGAGTTAGTAAAAAATTTATTGTCGCCGCTATGCGCGGAGAACCAACTAGTTAAACAAAATAACTTCTCAAATATTATTTTAACAACCCTCACGATACTCATTATATTGTAAGGTAAATCAGTATTTGATTGAAACTTTACCTTACTATAATTACGTACCCTTTTATACAATTGCTAAGCAAACTAACATAGTTTTGGTTGAAAGTTACCTTTTTATACAATTAGCGAGCAAAACGACGTCGTTTTAAACGAAACTACGTAGTTTTGGTTCGGTTGAAACTATGTAGATACGGTTGAAAGTAAAACTAAGTCGTTATGTATAAAATTCAATAGATACGTACGTGTCTTCATCAAACTCACACCAAACTCTTCTTATAGATTGGCATGGCTTATTGTTGGTGAGGAGACTTCCAAAAGAAAAAAAGAAAAAAAAACAACAAAATAGTTGATTTTTCACACTTATTAAGACATATTTTCACACTTTAAAGCAAGGTTGTCAGGACCTCGATCCTGATCTTAGGATCTTACGATTTTACGTTACTGTAAAGCAAAAACGATCCGGATCCTACATAGGATCTTTACATGCTTAAGATCTTATAGGATCCCGATCTTGAGCATAGGATCTTAAGATCTACTCCGATCCGATCTTACATTTCTCGAACCACAAACTCAAAAACTACGAATTTATGGGTTGTGCTCCAATAATTTCAAAAACAACACGTTAATCTTTTTAAACATTTTATAATTATAATTTAAGACAATATTTCTATCAAACATTCATATAATTTTGTGTTTATAATATATAATAATTTATAGATTTGTATAATATTACAAAGACTATTAAGAAAATGATACTATGGTAGGATCTTACGATCCTGATCCGGCCTTACGATCCCGATCTTTCAAAGACGAAAACGATCTTGAGTAGGATCCCGATCTTGAAAACATTGCTTTAAAGTATGTGATTTGATAAGTTCACATGAAGCTTGGTGTGAACCAATTGGGTGTAACAAATAATTTCACACTTTTAAATGTGAAAATTTATAAAAAATTCACACTTTAAAGTGTGATGATTTTGAATTGCTCACACTTTCAAGTGTGATATTTATTATTTTCAAAACAATTCCTCACACAGCTTTAAATTATTCATACTTTTAAGTGTGACAATTACTAAGGCTAAACGTAATGGGAGGGTCGACCTCGGTTGGTCATCCCATGTGGCAGTACACAGACGCGTCCCCCTCCAATACTAGACCCAATGTAGACGCGTCCCCCTTAGACCTTTTGATTTTATGGGTCGGTCACACGACCGAGTAAATGGGGAATATTTTTGTTTGATTTAAACCCCCTAAAAATCCAAAATCTAGCCGTTTGATTTTATAAAAAAAATACCCTTTTTTTTCCATTATAAATTCAACCTATTTCTACTCATTTTTCACACAATATTTCTTACAATTTATACTACAAAACTCAAACAATAGTCTAACAAAAACAAAACAACCAAATCCGACGTCAACAAACCGTATCCACAAATACGACCCTAACTTTATGTTACAGGTCAATCTCACGGTTAATTTTACTCACGGCGGAATTCAATACTTTTTCCCACCAGATCCGTATTCGGTTCCTTGGTATACCCAACAAGAGCAAAATCAAATGTATCGTCCACAACGAGCATCACCGCCGCCAAGCCAATCTTCTTCGATCCCGGCTTTTAATCTTGACGATGAAAATTTCGAACCTTTATGGGCTTTCGCCTTCTAAATATAAGTTTTCCAACCTTATCGGAAGGTCCACTCCAATCGGTGAAGACGACTCTCCCGCTCGAGGAACGGAAGTTGAGCCCGTGAAACCAAAAAGAAAATATACAAGAAGATCAAACCTAACCTAAGAAGCATGACTAAAGAGATTCGTCGAACGTGGACCATTGAGGAGGAGATTTGCTTTCGTGTAAAGATAGGGAAGCGAAGTCGGAGGATAGCGTAGAAGGAAATGGCAAAAAGCGGCAGGGTTTTAGACGGAAAGTAGCATGACCTCTTTCATGAAGAATTAGAAATGGGCGAAGACCAAAGAAGCTACGATTATGTTAACTGCAAATAGAAAAATAAGATTCGTCCTAGGTCTTAGTCAATTTTATGAGATTTTTAATTAGTTGTCCGATGATAGGCACCAAAGGTGGGTTCATGTGATAATACTGTCTATCAAGAAAGCTGTGATTGTTCGAGTATCGTACTATTTGCAATGCTCCTTTTACATTGACAGAATGTTGGAAGAT
Source organism: Tanacetum coccineum (assembly GCA_026074375.1). Lineage (NCBI taxonomy): Eukaryota > Viridiplantae > Streptophyta > Magnoliopsida > Asterales > Asteraceae > Tanacetum > Tanacetum coccineum. The sequence continues at coordinate 80,777 of BQNB010009543.1, read as the reverse complement.
TGTGAAAGACCATCATAAATGGAAAAGGGTTGAAATGCCATAGTTTTATAAATCCAAAAACTCATCTTCCAAAAAATCGAGGACATCAGAAAATACGTCACAAGGAAATTCGGATTCAGACACATTGGCATGAATCTAACGATGTGAAGCAGCTGTTCAGAGGATGTAGAAGCTCAAGGGTTCCTGCACCAATGGGCTCCGAGACGGGCTAAGAAGAAATGATATATCTGGTGCTCGTTCAGGAAACTTCAATTGCAGGTTATCCTAGTCTTGTTGACGCGTTGCTTAGTAAATTCACAATGGCTGCAACGCCGTTTTTTACGCAGAGGAAGGAGTCCTCTGTGAGTATTTACGAATTAAAGAGCGTGAATTGGAATCCGGTATGTTCACCATTTAAAAAAAAACTAGCATTCAGTAACTAAATTGACCCCAGTTTAACCAACGTGGTCAACAAAGGTTCTAAACCATTTAGGTGGCGTTGATATTGACTTAATATAAAAAAAACTGAAATATTTAAGTCATATAAAAACTGTTTGTTTGTGACTTAATAGAAAAGACGACTTAAAAAATTAAGTATTAAAATTGAGGATGTCTGCATTAAGTCATCTCTTAATTAAACATGACTTAATAAATTTTTTTACCAAACAAGTCCCCTTACACCGTCATAGAGAAAATTAAGTAGATAGGTTGTAGACTTTTTCACTTTTGATTATTTTTTCTTTTTAAATTGCATTACTCGTTTTAATTAGAAGTTTATAACAGGTTCCGAAACAAGGTGTTAAACGCCAAGACTAGGCAAATGAAAGGCGGAGTTATCGTGGAATTAATTGTAGCATTGTTATAACAGGTTTGGCAAGTAACCTAAAGAAATTTATATCAAACATTTTTTTTAACAAAACCTAACATTTATACAAGTATCTTAAGATTTTAAAATCATAATGAGATATTATAAGTATATCTGTTTGTCCAAAAAATTTGTCTCACAAAAGCTACAGTGATACCTCACATAGCTACAATAACATAATAGAATAATAGTTTAATATTTTAATGGAGTTGTAGTTATATGAACAGTAACCTTTATTCAATTGCTCTAAAAAATAAACACGTATCCAATACTTGTTCTTCATACATCATCTCTCTGATAAAAAAAACACACACAACACCACCACTGCCCTCAGCTCTCTCTCTCTTGCACTTTCTCCCTCATCCTCTCTCTAAAAAAATACGTCCATGCATCGGTCTCACTCTAAAAATCCAGCCTGGCACGCGGTTGCGAACCGTCCTCTGACCTCCTCCGAACACAAAGGTCAAGTTTTATTAACTCTTGCTACAATTGCTTTTAATTTATAATTAGATTGTGATTTGGGTTTAACAAATGTATAATATAGTAATTTTGTGGGTTTAAACCCTATCTTGCGAAATCAAATGAGGATATAAAATTTCTGGATCTTATCTATCATTTTTTTAGATTTTCGTTTTTGGTATATTATGGAAAGTATAAATGTTTGTTGTAATTTTCTGTTTTGACTTTTTTTTCTGATAATAGGTTCGACCAGAAATTGGTAGCTAAGAACTGTTTGCCGCAAAGTGAAAGTATATCTGTTTGTCCAAAAGTTTTATCTCACAAAAGCTACAGTGATACCTTACATAGCTACAGTAACATAATAGAATAATAGTTTAAATATTATATTTTAATGGAGTTGTAGTTATATGAACAGTAACCTTTATTAACAAATGTATAATATAGTAATTTTGTGGGTTTAAACCCTATCTTGCGAAATCAAATGGGGATATAAAATTTCCGGATCTTATCTATTATTTTTTATATTTTTGTTTTTGGTATATTATGGAAAGTGTAAATGTTTGTTGTAATTTTCTGTTTTCACTTTTTTTCTGATAATAGGTTCGAACAGAAATTGGTAGCTAAGAACTGTTTGCCGCAAAGTGAGAAGCTTCGCAATGAGGTGAAAGAGTTTGGAACGATATTACTGCTCGACTTTGGTTTTTATCAGAGGTTTGTGCTTTTTTCACTTATTTTCGGGATTTGTTTTTGGTTTTTACAGGAATTAGCTTGACAGGCATAGAACATCTAAATTTTCTCTTTGGTAGCTGAAAAGGGCGAGCTTATGATATTGTTAATGTTAGCATTATCGTTTTCATGAGTTTGATTATATTTTACGGTACACATGATGTTAGATATTCAGTAAGCTGTTGGTTCGATGTTGATGAGTTTCAGGTGATTTGAGGTGATGAGATCGTATCTTGGTTTGAAATGTAATCTATGTGAAAAATTCTAAAAATCGGAGAGAACTTTGTTTTTGCCTCTTGGTTGAACACCAAAAGGTAAATTAAGGCTGATGTTGGTAAGTGTCTTTTTCGTTGCAGTTTATTTGGCATCTGTATTTGAAGCACACGTTTCTATAAATCAAAAAAAGGGTTTACTAAAATAGATAACATGTGCAGAGGTTCGGTGGCAGGTAGGTTAACAGTGATCATTCTTAAACCTACTATACCGTATTATAGCTTCAAGGTCACATGAACTTCATTTTTTACTACAACCTATTTTTCGGTATGTGTTGTAACTCAATTTATTTGTTTTGCCTATAATGTTTCAAGGATGTAGTTCCCTAACATACTATTAGATTTAGATGTGATGTGGAGTTGGTTGATGTAGATGATCAACTTATTGTTTTGATATAGATATAGATGAGTTAGGTTAAATGAGTGTGTTTGCTGATGTTTGCATGCGCTTGCTGATACATGCTTTGCTGATGCTTTTTTAATACTGATTGTCTTAATAATGTAGTTGTGACAATGGCAGGTTCTAACTCCCCTTTCTATGGATATGCTTCGCCGCATATTTAACGATTTTGGCGATCGATTGATTCGGCAACGGCTTATCAAGGTACTTGATTCTAAAGTTTCATATTTAGGTCTTTATTTACGTTATTAAAATGATATAAATGGTATAAAATGATGTAATGTTTTGACTTTGGTAGTAATGAGCATGCTTTGGAATCCGATAAACCACACGGTTAAAAATAGAGTAAAAAAGGTTGAAGAAAAAATCGAATCATAAGGTGGTTGGGGTGATTCATTACGAGAGGAAAAAAAAGACAATAAACCTCAAGATGGGGCTGAAGGGTCGAGTGAACAAACTACTGATAAAGGGAGTAATTGGGTATGGAACAGGAAGGAAGAATAAAAACAAGACCAAGGCGGGTGGAAGAAGAAAGAGGGATGGGTCCCTAGCGACTGCTTTACGGTATGGTTGTTTTACACTATTTTTTTATTTGGGCAGGTTTGATACATGTCAAAATAAGCGTGGATAACTTTATACCCAGCTGTTTTTATTTGTGGCATTAACTAATTTGAGTGCCAGAAAATGCATTTTTGGATGTTAATAGTAGCAATGAATATAAGTATGAGCACATAAGTTAACACATTGGTACAATGGCCAAGCAAACATCAATTTTAAATTTAAACATTTGTATTTCTAAATTTATTTTGAGGTAGAAAACTACATCAGGTTCACATAAGCCGACACCTTAGTACAGTGGCCATCACGCTATTAATGATGGATTAAAGATAACTATAGTATGTTCTATTAACTTGAAAGTAATAAGGCGTCATCTGTGACATCTACTCATCCTTGGCTAAACTGTGAACGAAATTAAGAATCACATGCATAAGTCAACACCTTGGTACAATGGCCATCACTCTAATGTGAATCGATATAATCCGTATTTGGTTTAAAGAAACAAACAATAATAATTACTGTCACATTTTTGTAAAACTTACATTTGCTGGTATCGACTTCATTTATCTAGATGTCTACCGGATTTCAATCGTTATCGGCCAGTAATGTTGAATAAAGACAAAGTAATGATGATATCATTTATAACAACCCACAATTTTCATCACTGTAATTTCCACTTATATTATATTAAGTACAACTTTTTCACGGAAATATTTTTCACTTTATTCCATCCATTATGTAACATAACTTACATAACTCAAGTAAACGAGCTCACACAACCTACTTATGCCATCTATATCTATGTTTATATCATGTAAAACATCCTAATATGTCAAGTCCAACTTGCATGTATGGCGAATTACCTTCATTACCTTTTAAAAACTGTAAAACTACAACCTTTTTTTTTCTACGCAAAGTACAGTTGATATTTTGATGTCTGTTTTATGGTGATTATGCTATATATAGTTAGAAACAAAAGTAGCTACGCAAACACAAAAATATTTAAGGTCAAAGTTGACAAAGAAAGACTCAAAAAGTCAAAAGTGGACAATAATTTTGGGACGGAGGTAGTAGTTCTCTACTTCCTTCACATTTTGTGTTTACTAACACTGTGGTATTCTTAAACATGCTAGGCCAGCGACGAAATCCCATGAGGTTGAAAGGGGAAAGTGAGGAAAGGCCAAGGGCTAGGCTTGAAAGCCAACAACGCACATGAGAGCGTCTTAGACTGTCCCTAAAGTTACAATGATCGGTATATTTTACATCACAGGTTGGGCGTGTAAATGGTCACAGAAGATCTTTCTTCCAGTACCTAATCAGTAAGTTTTACAGTAGCCAATGTTATAAATTGCTTTTGCGTTTTGATATATTTTCAGGGTGTTTGGGTTTAAAATCTAAAATTATGTGTAAAAAATATTCAATCTTACTACTTCAACTTTTGGTACCGTAGTTTCTTCAAAGACCATTTGAAGATTGTATGATTAAAACTTGCAGGTATGGAGAATTACCATTCATTACCTTTAAAAACTAACAGCAACATTCGGTAATTGTAGGCTATCTCACTGGAAAGAGTTTTAGTATCTATATTTTGGACTTTGCAGTTTTTAAATCTAAGAAGTTTGATTTTTTTCTATTCAGATGCTGAAGATTTTGGACCCACCACTGAAAAAGATGGTAATATTAACTTGGTTAAGGAAGTTGTGGATCCTAACAGACGGACTGATTAAATTATCTTAAAACCAACTTGACTGGCGGTGAGTTAGCGATTTGCATATGGATACATAATTTGTTAGAACATTATTCTAAAACACCTTTTTCGTTTGTTTCAGGGCAAGACTGTAGCTGTAATGTGGAGCAAAGAGTTCCTGAAATGATTACAGGAATGGAATCCTACCAAGGAAAAGCGGTGCAGTATTGGGATCATATTATAGAAGAAATATGTCATGGAAAATAAACACGCTTCGTGTTTATTTTCCATGACATATTTCTTCTATACATATCAGGTGCGTTTAAGGACTTAATCTGTCTAGAAACAACTAAAAATGAAAAGCACGGACTCATCTTAGCTCCATGCTAA
>BQNB010009543.1:0-75386 GCA_026074375.1 Tanacetum coccineum | reverse complement strand
AATGACAAAACTGAGCATGGAATGGAAAAGACTGTGAAAAATCAAGGCCAAAGACCAAAAAAGTCAAAGTCAAAGTCAAAGTCAAAGTCAATCCAGAAGAATCAACAGTCAAACCGGAGCCAGAACTGAAGAATACTATTGGATGCAATCTTAACCCATCTGATGGGCCGGGAAAGCCCAATAGTATATCAATACACCCTGTAAAGACCAATTGAGCCCGTATTCAATTACAACCGCACATTTGTGTGTAATTGACAAAGACTGGGAAAACTTTATACCCCCGATCCTTGCCCGAGTTACAGCAAACCTATGGGGTCCAACAAAAAACCCAAGCCCAACAAAAGCCCAAAATCCTTTTTTATAAAACTTTAGGGGCTTAAATTGCCAATTTTGAAAGTTATTTTATAAAAGAAAAATGGTTTAACTAAAAGAGGGACTGAAATTGCAATTTTCCAAACTTGTAATCCCTTTAAAGAATCCAGGGACTAAAACTGCCAAATGGCAGTTTTCCTTTTAGTTATAAAACGCAGGGACCATTTTTGCAATTTCCCAAATCCTCTCTTTTTCTTTTGTTATAAAAAAACGCAAGGGCCAATTGTGCATCATTCCCATACTTATCTTTTAAAATCCTGCAACCATAAACCTGTACACCCCGTACCCGCCAAAACTCAAACCCCCATTTCCCACGGTTTCACGCCCAAAACCACCTCCCTAAGTACTACCACAGCTCACCCTCACCTTTCCCCACAACCCACAACCCTATAACCCTATCCCCTTGCAAAGTTCACTCAACCCGAAACCCATCAATGGTGAGATGAAGTCAAGACAAAATAGAAGGCTAGGATTGACTTGGGAAAGCTTTCTACACTCGCAACAAACACAGCCCAAGAGCTTTGAGCTGCTATAAAAGAAGGGAGAGCAAGCCGAACCAAGACAACTTTTTTTTACTTTTTCTTAGTGTAAAATTTTACTTAAGTTTGCATTTAAAATTATTGTACTGAGTTCTTTTCTAAGTTTTGTGTGTATCATTTTCTCATTTTCAATATAAGTTAAAATTTTTGTATATGCTTTGTCAAAATTTGAAAGACCCATTTTAGTTGTTTTTTAATTCTGTTTTAAATTGTATGAAAAATGTGTTAAAATTGCTAAAACAATACTATATCACTTTCTAGCTCCCCTTAATAAAATCAGTAAAAAAAAGGGTTTTTATATATTTAAGGGGGTGTTTGGCATTGCCTGAAAATGGGTCATATGGGTGTTGGTTATGGGTCAAGCTCACTCAGCCACTTTTGGCTGAGTGTGTAGGCTTATTTAAGTCTTTTTAATCACAGCTTTTAGTGTAAGAATAAGTTTTTAAGTGTATTTTAGTTTCTGTCAAAATTTGAATAAGCCATTTCAAACCAAACCACTTAAGCTGCTTATGCAGCTTAAGCACACCTTCTTTGTGCTTGTTGTTGTGTTTCTAGCCCTTTCAAAAAACCCCTTGTTCTGTCTTTGGTTTGGCAGCATAAGTCAAAGTGTGTGTGTATGCATGTGTGTTTTTGAGAATAGCCATTTTTAAGCCCATTGCAGCAGCTTTACAATAAAGCCATAAGCCTAAAAAATTTTGAATATAAGCTTATTTGCCTCCCCTTTTCTTCTGTTTGTACTTGGATTTAGCCAAAAAGCTTTTATGAGCTTATTTGCATAAGCCCAAAAAAGCCCCTTAAGGCCTGTTTTGTACTCCCCTGGGCGAGCACCAGCAAGTAGGCTGATTTTTTCTAGCTATTTTAACCCTTAACTAAGGGATCTATTGGCTTATATTTAAACATAGCGTATAGTAGGCCGTTTAGGTTAGCAGCTTAAATCTCTTGTTTAAGCTTTCTAGTAAGCTTATTTTGTGCTTAAAAGTCCACTATTTCTGTTTTATTTTTATAAACTGTTAAACTAGCTTATTTAAATTTCAGCTTAACTTAGGGCTTATTTAGTGACCATAGCTTTATCATTTTAGGCCACTCCATGCCCTAGTAATTTAGATTCCTATAGTTACTAGCTAATTTAGCTTAAATCAGAAAAAGAAAAAGAAAATAAGCCCATAAGCTTTTAAGCATTCTGTCCTAAAGAGCTTAATTTTCTGCTTATCCTAGATTTAGACAAAGTTGCTTATTACAAAAAAATGTTCCCACTTAAGCCCTGAATAAGTTTTGCTTTTTAGTTTGGCAATAAGCACTTTGGACTCCACCTTGCAATCGGGGTCCACTCAGGGACATTTGTGTAATTTCCTCTGTTTTTTTTTTTTTAATTTAAAAAAAAGTTATAACTGTTAGTCCCGGGTTAGTTAAGCCTTTACCCTGTTCAATCCTTGAGTCCTTCACTAATAGTCCTTTGTTATAAACAACAGTTTGATCTTAGTTTAGTTTATTTTAATTTAATTAATTAATTAGTGTTAAAATTTAATTAGTTTAATTACTTTTTATAAAAACAGTAAAATTTGGCAATTTAATTTTTAGAATTGTTAATTTTTTCTTTATTTTAATTAATATTTTTTCAGAATTTTTATAACTTTTATTTTTTGTCTTTTTCTATTTTCTTAGTTTTAATTAGTTTTTAATCTTTAAAATTCATAAAAAATCCAAAAATTAATAAAAATATTTTTTTCATTATTGTAAAATTTTCTTTGTCATGTAGTGTCTAGAAAAATATAAAATTTAGTGTAGGCTTAATTTTTCTTAAATTTCATTTTAGACCCGTTTTACGGTGCGTTTTTACGTTTCTTTTCGTTTAGCCATCAACGACCTGCGTTTAGTTCGAGTTTTTTCTTTATTTTTCAAGTTAAGTTTAATTAGATTTAATTTTGAATTTTAATTTAATTAGCAATTTATTTTCTAAATATTAATATTAGGTTTACCGATAACCTTATTCTGTTCCCCGTATTAATTTAGCTTTAAATTTAGGATTTCCCCTATAACTAATTTTTGTATCCCGTAGTTTTTAAAGATCACATTTCCTATACTTGTTTCCCGTAGATTAAATTAGGTTTTATTTAATTAACTTATTTTTAAATTATAACATGTTTCCATCATTCAATTTCTCATCAAACCAGGATAAATTCAAGTGCAGCCACGTTGGGACCTACGACCCGGAATATCTCTTCGAATCTTTTTATTATTGATATTGATTCTTAATATATTTTAATCTCTTTGTGTAGCTTTTTGACAATTTCCCTGGTTAAGGGCATTCGTTAGAATTTCACATTTGAGTTATTCGTTATATATAATACCGTCAACGAATCATTTTTGCGCCGTTGCGGTGAGGCAATTTGCTACTAATTTCTATCCAACTTTGATCTGAACTTGTCTTATTATTAATATATCATATTAAAAAAAAAAAAAAAACACAAAAATATTTTTCTTTTCTTTTTATTAGTACATATCATATAAAAAAAAAAAAAAAAAAAAAAAAAAATGTCCATAAAAATTAAAAATCACTAATTGGTAAAATACCAAAATATAATATTCTCCACTGAGGTATTAATCAACATAAATTTCCGTTGAACTGCTGGTTCCAATCGAACTAAAGATTTTAAAACTTGCCTTCTGTGTCACTTACGATATACGGCTCACCTCATTCTGATTAACAAACTATAAAGTGGGTTTAAGGAGGGTTGTTCCTAGGAACTACGACCCGAAAGGAGAAATAAGCTTCGCGCTATTCCTACTCCTCCGCTCACCTGTGCGTTTTTCATTCTGAGAGCTACCGTGAAGTAAGATCGATTATTTGGCTTAAGTTGTCTATCTCTTGTCCGTTTAAAATAGATTTGAAATATTTTAAATCCAAAAATCCAAAAAAAATTAGTGTAACCTCTTTAAATTTTTTATTCGATTTTGTGCATGCCACTCGATCTCAGTCTCGTGAGCCGCGACCTCCTCCACCAGAAGGACCGCCAGTTGTTATCGAACCTCTTCGTATAGAATACCCATTTCAGGAAGATCCTACCGTAGAGCCAATGGCAGACACTCGAACTATGGCTCAATTGCTCCAAGCACCCACCGAGGGGTACGAGGACGCAATCCTTATTCCTGAAATTGTGGCAAACAATTTCGAGAGGGAGGGGGAAGGAGGGGTGGGGGGGGGGGGGCGGAGCTGAAGCATGGGTTAATCAATCTTGGTCCAGAACAAACATTCTTCGGTCATGACAAAGAAACCCGCATGCTCATTATCCGTTACTTCAATAAAAAGGATCACCTCCACAATGAGGGTTCCCAATGTTTCAATTGCTACGATTAAGCTTATGCTTTTTCCATCTCGATCGAGAGCAGCCCGAATATGGCATCATAAAGAACCCCCCGATCCATTTCAAAACTTGGGTGACGAATCTTGTATCCAAATATCGATCAACCATTTCTTCCTCCCGTCTAAAACGAAGAATCTTCCAATGAGATCACCAGTTTTCAGCAGAGGTTCGATGAATCGTTAACGAGGCTTGGGATCGTTTCAATGATCTACTTAGGCATGTCCACACAATGGATTCTCAGAATTGCATCAACTTGCTACATTCTATAATTGTTTTGGAACATTTCTGATCAAGATTCATGAACTCCGCAGCAGGTGGAAACTTTTTGGACATAAATGCTCGCAATGTTTAAAAATCATCGAGACAGTCCCAAGGTTTCGTCAAACACAGCGCCAAAGCAGTTGTTGCCCAAGGTAAAGTAACGAACTACTTCCACCCAAGCTGTTTCATCTGATTTGCTGAACTTAAGGATATGTCCCGAGCATTGCTCTTAGATAAGAAGAACCAAGCATTCTGCTCCGCTCCAGCTCCTGCACCTGTCAAAGCAGTTGACTAAGTTGTGTTTACTTGCGGTGGTGCCCTTCTCACCAAACACTGACCCCCCCCCCCCGCCACTCAGGGCAACGTTTATCGGGGACAACATATTCTGAGTATGTCACAAGCCCGCTGGCAGCTAATTACAACCAAGTAACTCCAATTCGACCTCAAATGGTTTTCAAATCATACCCCTAGACCTCCAGGTTTTTCCGATCCGTTTCAGAACTTCTCAGCTAATAAAGCTAACAATTTCAATCGTGGGAATAACTTTAACTAAAACCGGCGAAACAATTTCAACCAAAACAGAGGTGGAAATTTTAATCAGTCTATTTTCAGTCAGAACAACTTTCAATAGACCCCAGGTTAATCAGTCTCCAGCTTATCTAAAGCCGCCAGTTCCTCATACACACATGTGGATCACAAAGAACGATATTGACAACTACGACAGGCTAATGATGCTATCATGAGAAACATGCAAATAAACCTCAAAACCAGGGTCAGAGCATGCAAATCGAAACAAACAAATTGAATAATCAAATGGCAAATCTGACTGATATGTTGGCTAAGTTTGTAACTGCCAATACCGCTTCTACTTCAGGGTCAGGGACACTCCCTGGTAACACAGTTACTAACCCTAGAGAAGACTTAAAGGGTATCACTACCCGAAGCGGTGTTGCATATCAAGGACCTCCAATTCCTACTTCTTCAGTAGTGAAGCCAATACCCGAGGTGACAAAGGACCAAGTGCACCCTTCTTGTTCACAAAGTACTGCACCCGTCCAACCTCCGGTAGGTCCTGAACCAATCACAACTCCAGTTCTTGAGCCCATTGTTGCTCCTGTTGTTGCTCCCGTGCCAAATACTAAACCCACAGTTTCTCTTCCATATCCTTCGAGGCGTGATAATGAAAAGAGCCGTAATCAAGCTAATGAACAAATCGACAAATTCTATGAAATCTTCAAAGAGATGAGTTTCGAGATTAGCTTTACGGATGCTCTTGTTTTGATGCCCAAATTCGCCTCGACTCTAAGAACCTTACTTGGAAATAAAGAGAAACTTACTGAAGTGGCTCGAACTTCCAATGAACCCTGTCTAGCTCGAACTTCGATGAATGAACATTGTTCGGCGGTCATCTTGAACAAGTTACCCAGAAAACTTGGAGACCCCGGCAAGTTCCTGATTCCTTGTGAATTTCCAGGGATGGATGAATGCTTAGCATTAGCCGATCTCGGTGCTAGCATTAATCTAATGCCATTTTCAGTCTGGGAAAAGCTTTCACTTCCTGATCTTACTCCAACTTGCATGACACTCGAACTTGCGGATCGATCAATTTCTAAACCAATGGGAATTGCAAAAGACATCTCCGTTAAAGTTGGTGTATTTCACTTTCCAGCCGACTTTGTGGTTGTATGATTTTGAGCAGACCCCCGAGTCCCTTTAATTCTCGGGATGTGCTTCTAAAAACCGGTCGTGCATTGATGATTTCACAAGGGTGAATAACTCTTAGAATAGGAAGTGAAGCATCACTTACAATTTGATCAGACTTCGAGATACTCGGCCAATTACACTCACATGACGGCAAACAAGATTGACGTCATGAAATGGTTGTTGAGGATACTCCAAGAAGTCTTGGTTTTACTGATATAATTTCGCGAGTGGAGAATTTCCACTCCGTAATCCATGATCCAAGTGTAGCTAACTTCTTCTCCTACCCTAACTCCATTTGGATAGTGATTTTCTTGCTTCCGAAGAAGCCGACTCTTTCCTTGGTCTAGCAGATGATCCGGATGTCAGCATCTAATCCATTCTACAATGATCCTGAGGGACATTCTTATTCAGAAGCCATCTTGAATAGTGAACCACCACTTCCCCCTCCAAGTCAAGGAACTTATCTCCCAGAAGTCCGAACTGAGCTTAAAGTCTGTGAAACTAATACAGCCAATTCTTCCATTGATGAACCTACTGAGGTTGAACTCAAGGAACTGCCTCCCCATCTCGAGTATGCATTTTTGGAGGGCGACAACAAGTTGCCCGTCATTATTGCTAAAGAGTTGGATGTTGAGAAAAATCCGCCTCGTAAAGGTGCTAAAGACCCACAAGCTAGCTCTCGCTTGGAAACTTTCTGACATCAGGTATCAACCCGGAATTTTGTACCCACAAGATTCTTATGGAAGAAGACTATGCACCAGCGGTCCAACATCAAAGAAGAGTAAATCCAAAAATTCACGATGTTATTAAAAAGGAGGTTGAAAAACTTCTCGAAGCTGGATTGATTTACCCCTATCCCCGACAGACCGGGTAGACCATACATTGTTTACCAAAAAGGGAGGAATGACTGTGGTAGTGACGAGGAAAATGCAGTTTGATTCCCCCCCAAAAACTCGTTAGGTTTTACCGGAATGGCGAGTATTCAGTTGACTATCGTAAGTTAAATGAAGCCACCCGCAAAGACCACTTCCCACTACCGTTCATGGACCAAATGCTTGAGAGATTAGCGGGGAATGAATACTACTGTTTCCTCGATGGTTTCTCCGGTTATTTCCAAATCCCCATTGACCCCCGTGATCAAGAAAAGACTACTTTTACTTGCCCATACGGAACGTTTGCCTACCGTCGCATGCCTTTCGGCTTATGCAATGCTCCAGGCACGTTTCAACGATGTATGTTAGCAATCTTTCATGACATGGTTGAGAAGACGATGGAAGTCTTTATGGACGACTTCTCGGTCTTTGTAGGAAATTCTTTCCAAAACTGCCTCTCCCGTTTAGACCACATCGCTTCAAAGGTGTGAAACACCAACTTAAGGTCTTAACTGGAAAGAGCCATTTTTATGGTCAAAGAGGCCATTTGACCTCGCCATAAGATTTCTAAGAAAAGTGATTGAGTATGAACAAAGCCAAAATCGATGTCATTCGTCAAAAATACCCGTCATCCCACCACCGTCAAAGGAATTAGGAAGCTTGTCTCGTCATGCCGTTTTACCGGCGTTCAATTCAGGATTTCTCAAAATATCCGGACCAATGACCCATCTCCTGAGAAGAATACTCCCATTCATCTTTCCAATTTACTGCATTGAGCTTTCCAAACATTAAAAGATAGACTTACGAAGCTCCGATCTTGATTGCTCCAAACTGGGACCTTCCATTTGAACTTATTGCGATGCAAGCTATTTCGCCATAAGGTGCAGTTTGGGGCAACTACATGAGAAACACTTTCGTCCTAACCACTATGCTGAGTAAAGACCTTGATTGAAGCACAAACAACTACACTACACTGAAAAAGAGTTACTTGCCATAGTGTATGCTTCGAGAAATCAGGTCTTACTCATCATTGAACAAACGCCTAGTACATCACGGACCATACCCCCTCTTAAGTATCTCTTGCAAAAAAGGGATGCAAGCGAGATATGCTCCGATGGGTTCGTCCTACGCCAAAGAATTTGACTTCAAAGTTTATTGATAATAAAGGAGTCCGAGAACCTCGCACCGATCATCTGTCCAGATTGGAAAACCCGTATGGAAAACGTCAATGATCCTAAAATGATAATAAATGAAAGTTTCCTCTTGAGAACGTTAAATATGTGACCTTTCGTGGAGAATCTAAAACACGAGGTTGCCGACTTAGCAAATTATCAGCGGTAACTATCGTTGTGAAGGGCATGCTCAACCCAACAGAAGAATAAGTTTTCTTCAAGGACGTAAAACATTATTTTTGGACGACCACCATTCATAGTTTAAAATAAGAGCTGATCAAGTGATCATGCGATGTGTGCACGGCAATTAAGCGTCCTTGAGATTCACTCAGCTTGCCACAATGTGACCCACCGTGGGGAACATCATGGTGCAAACCTCACAGCCAAAAAGATCTTTGACTCCGGTTTCTTCTGGCCCACCATCTAAGTAAAAGCCGCGCGCGGTTTTGTCAAGACTGTGACTCGTCCAACGTCAAGGAAAAACTTCACAACGTGATGAGAATGCCTCAAACTCCATCCAAGTTTGTGAAAATCTTTGACATGTGGGCATCAAAACACAAAAGCCTTCCCTAAAAGACTTTATGGCCCGTTCCCGTCCTTCCACGAGGGAACAAGTAATTCTCGCGGCAGTCGACTATTTGTCAAAATGGTTGAAGCGAAAGCGCTCCCCACCAATGATGCCCGAGTTAGTTTGCAAATTTCTGAATCTCTCTTCGCCAGATTAGGGCACCCCGTGCAATCATAAGTGAACGCGGAACCCATTTTTGTAATGACCATTTGTTGCAAAAGGTCATGCAGAACTATGGATTTTTACTCACCGTCTCTCCACGCTTATCACCCACAAACAATGGGCAAGTTGGAAGTATCAAATCGTGGCTTTGAAAAGAAATCCTTGAAAGACCGATAGTTGAAAACGTGCCTCCTGGTCTGACAAACTAGATGATGCACTATGGGCCTTCCGGCACAGCTTACAAACACCCATCGGTGTACTCCTTACAAGCTTGTTATGGAAAGCTGCCATCTCCCGATCGAGCCTTGAGCACAAAGCCTACTGGGCCCTTAAAACAAGCAAACTTCGATCCTATAATTACGTGATCACCGGAAAGTTCAACTTCAAGTGAACTTAATGAAATCGTGATCATGCCTATGAGAACTCTTTGATCTTATTAAGGCCAAAACAAAGAGGCTCCAAGACTCTACAGATCAAATCCGTGTTTTTTTCAACCTCGGTGATCGGTTCCTCCCTTTTAATTCCAGACTAAAGATTTCCTCGGGCAAACTAAATCCCGTTGAATGGCCCTTTCACCATCACAAGAGTATTTTCCATACGGCACTGTTGAGCTTTCTCGAGCCAACGGGCCAAAGTTCAAAGTGGAATATGGTCATCCGCGTCAAGCACACTTTTGGAGGGAACTACCGACACTTGGTAGTTCAGATCTCCAAACTTTCCCCAAGGATCTATAAATCCTTGTGAATGGGTCAAGCACGCGACCCTAAACAAGCGCTTCGTGGGAGGCACCCCATGCTTAATCCGTAGTTTAATAGTGTTTTGTTTGTTAGATAACATGTCTTGTTCCATTACCCGTGTTTTCCATGTTGTTGTTGTTGTTTACTGTCCAGGATTGCCCGGAATTGTGAAAGACACTCAGTTTTTTGTCATTCATCAGATTTTCACATCCTCACTTCATTGGAAGCCGATATCCTAATCTTATCGACTAACGATTTTATCTTTGGCATACCTCAAAACGGCCCATAGGAATAATGTAAGTACCTTCAAAACATCGAGGACGATGTTATTCTAGTTGGGGGGGTCTCTTCGATTTGATTGTTTCCTGTCAGCATTGATACCACATAAAACCCGTTTTTTGCCAACCAAAATACCAAAAAAATGAAAAAATTAAAAATTTTCAAGATATAATAAGTGTTTTTGTCACAGTTATTGCTTTTCTTTTGTAGAATAAGAATAATTTTTGACTGATCGGGCGTGTTGAGCCCTACTTAAGTTCCTTTAGGCGAGCTTCCACGAAAACTATTGCATTGATTTTGAAAAATTGAAGAACGAGAAAAATAGAGTTAAATATAAGTTTATGTGCTAAGCAAGATTCTTCTAAAAACTTATACAAGTAACTTGTGGTTTTCTCTCCCGTGAATTTCTAATCCACCTAAATCATACGTACTCAATTTAATTCAACTAAGTCAATCGATGTTTTCAGAAAAAGCTTCAAATTTGTAACTTGAGTTTTCAAAGCGAGATTTTGTAGTGATTTAAAAGATAAATGCCAAAGAAGCATGAATGAAATGTGAATGCAAAAATGCATGAATATTGAAATTTTGCCAATGAAGCATGCAGTTGATATTATGGAACAAGTAAAAGATGTGTCGTGATATCCCACTCCGTTAACCACGAGGTGGGGGTTCAAACTAAGACGTCTTTACTTCTAGGGATTTGGTGTGTCGTGATATCTCACTTGGAAGAAAGGTCTAGGTGAGGGTTCAAACTAAGACACCAATCCTTAGCCATATTAGGAATAAGGTGTTGTGATGTGATTTCCACTACGCTAGCAACGGGGTGGTTTTCAAACTAAGAACACCGGTGTTGGTTGTGATATCCTGCTCCGTTAACCCACGAGGTAGGGTCCGTAAAAAAAAAAAAGAAAAAAAAAACTAAGCAAACGCATTCCCTAAGCTTTAAGAAATTTAGATGATGAAGTTAAATGTTGCAGAACGATCTTAAATCTCGAAATCACGTTAACGACGTCTAATAAAGTTGTTGCTTTTAGTCATGATTCATTTTGGATTATGACTATGAAAAATAAGTTGGTCTAAGGTTTAAATAAATAATGATACACACATTTTCAAACGATATCCATGTGGGAGTTGAAAATTCACAATTCTAAGTATGAGGGCTAACATATAAACTTATCTCGACAATGATCTTGTTTAAATTGCTTAGCTAGGGAACTTGTGAAAAATCGAGGAACGATGAATTTATCCGTAAGGACACCCCGTAGATCACATCTACGGCGGCTCTCATTCTATGATCCCAGTTAATAAATAAAGAAAGTCAAACTTGTAAAAAAATGAGAAAATCCAAAAATATTAGTTGTAGTTAGTGTAAATTCAGAAAATGGTGAAAACGGGGCTTACGTGTTTACTTCATAACATTGTGTGAGGACACACAATACCTTAGTTTGGGGGATTTGATAAGTGCTTAATTACACATATCTTTTACCTCTAAAAACGAGCTTAAATGACCAAAAACAGACAAAAACTGCCAAATATATGTTTGTTTTGCATTTGTATTGTGCAGGAAGTGGATATCATCAAAAAGACAGAAAACCAAGCCAAAATGAACAAAACTGAGCATGGAATGGAAAAGACTGTGCAAAATCAAGGCCAAAGTCCAAAAATGCCAAAGTCAGAGTCAATACTGAAGAATCAGCAGTCAAACCGGAGCCGGAACTGAAGAATACTGTTGAATGCAATCTTAACCCATCTGATGGGCCGGGAAAGCCCAATAGTATATCTATGAAGACTGTGAAGACCAAATGGGCCCTCAATCAATTTCAACAGCCCATTTGTGTGCAATTGACAAAGACTGTGAAGACTTTGAAGGCCCGATCCTAGCCCAGTTACAGCCAATCTCAGCCATTGTACACACAAAACCCGCTCCATAACCTTATTGGGCTTGACAAAAGCCCAATAACCAAAGCCTGTACCTTATTGGGCCCAAAACCCAAACCCAGTGGGCCCAATACAAGCCCAAGCCCAACAAAAGCCCACAATCCTTTTTATAAAACATAAGGACCAAAATGTAAATTTTAGTAAACTTTGTTTTATAAAAGAGAAATGAAAAATAAAGAAAAGGGCCAAAATTGCCAAAGTTTGAAAGTTATTTTATTAAGAAAAATAGGAAAATAAAACACAAGGGCTAGTTTTGCAAATTGCTTAAACTTTCTTTATTTCTTCTAGTAATAAACAGCAGGGACTGAAAATGCAATTACCTTAAACTCTCTTTTATTCTTTAGTTATAAAAACGACAAGGGCTAATTGTGTCACTTTCCAAACTTATCTTATAACTAAAAAAGGGCTGAAAATAAAATGAAAAAGAGAGAACAACTGGAGGGCCAATATGTGCATCTTCTCCAAACTTGACAACGTTTTAACCTGCGAACCACTTGTACTAGTGACCCCGTACCCGCCAAAACCCAAACTACCATTTCCCACGGTTTTTCTTGCCATACCACCTCCCTAAGTCACTACCACAGCTCACCCTCAACCTTTCCCCAGACAACCACAACCCAATAAGACCCACCCTTTTCCTGTCAAAACACCAACTCGAAACCCTTCAATGGCTAAATGAAAACAACAAAGGAAGGCTAGATATGCCTTGGATCACATTACACTCTCACAACAAACCAGCCCAAGAGCTTTGAGCTGTCTATAAAAGCTGAAGAGAAGCCAGCGAACAACAAAACTTTTTTACCTTTTTCTTAGTGTAAAATTTTACTCAAGTTTTGCCTTTAAAATTATTGTACTGAGTTCTTTTATAATTTTAGTTGTATCATTTTCAGTTTCAATATAAGTTAAAAGTTTTTGTGATATTGCATTTGTCAAAATTTGAAGTCCCATTTTAGTTGTTTTAATTCTGTTTAAATTGTATGAAAATGTGTTAAAATTGCTAAAACAATACTTATAATCACTTTCTTAGCTTCCCTTAATAAAAATCAGTAAAAAAAAGGGTTTTTATATATTTAAGGGGGTGTTTGGCATTGCCTGAAAATGGGTCATATGGGTGTTGGTTATGGGTCAAGCTCACTCAGCCACTTTTGGCTGAGTGTGTAGGCTTATTTAAGTCTTTTTAATCACAGCTTTTAGTGTAAGAATAAGTTTTTAAGTGTATTTTAGTTTCTGTCAAAATTTGAATAAGCCATTTCAAACCAAACCACTTAAGCTGCTTATGCAGCTTAAGCACACCTTCTTTGTGCTTGTTGTTGTGTTTCTAGCCCTTTCAAAAAGCCCCTTGTTCTGTCTTTGGTTTGGCAGCATAAGTCAAAGTGTGTGTGTATGCATGTGTGTTTTTGAGAATAGCCATTTTTAAGCCCATTGTTCAGCAGCTTTAAATAAGCCTTAAGCCCCAAAATTTTGAATATAAGCTTATTTGCCTCCCCTTTTCTTCTGTTTGTACTTGGATTTAGCCAAAAAGCTTTTATGAGCTTATTTGCATAAACCCAAAAAGCCCCCTTAAGGCCTGTTTGTACCTCCCCTGGTGCTGAGCACCATAAGTAGGCCTGATTTTCTAGCTTATTTAACCTTAAGCTATAGGATCTTTTGGCTTTTTAACATAGCTTATAGGAGCCCTTTAGGGTTTAGCAGCTAAACTCTTAGTTAGCTCTTAGTATAGCTTATTTTAGTGCTTAAAATCCACTATTTATGTTTTATTTTTATAAACTGTTAAACTAGCTATTATAAATTCAGCTTAACTTAGGGTCTTATTTAGTGACATGCTTATCATTAGCCACCCTTGCCTAGTAATTTATTCCCATAGTTTCTTAGCTTATTGTGTAGCTTAAATCAGAAAAAGAAAAAGAAAATAAGCCCATAAGCTTTTAAGCATTCTGTCCTAAAGAGCTTAATTTTCTGGCTTATTCCCTAGGATTTAGACAAAGTGCTTATTACAAAAAATGTTCCTCTTAAGCCCCTGAATAAGTTTGCTTTTTTAGGTTTTGGCTAATAAGCACTTTGGACCCACCTTGCAATCGGGTCCACATTCATGGACATTTTGTGTAATTTCCACTTTAAAGTTACAAGTGTTAGTCCCTGTGGTTAGTTAGCCTGTTACCCCGTTTGTCCTTGTGTCCTTTCACTGTTAGTCCTTTAGTTTTAACAACAGTTAGCTTTAGTTAGTTTATTTAATTAATTAATTAAATTAGGTTTAAAATTTAATTAGTTTAATTACTTTTTATAAAAACAGTAAAATTTGGGCATTTTTATATTTTTAGAATTGTTAACTTTTTCTTTATTTTATTTTATTTTTTTCAGAATTTTTATAACTTTTATTTTTTGTCTTTTTCTATTTTCTTAGTTTTAATTAGTTTTTAATCTTTAAAAATTCATAAAAAATCCAAAAATTAATAAAAAAATATTTTTCTTTTTTGTAAAATTTTCTTTTGTCATTTAGTGTCTAGGAAAAATATAAAATTTAGTGTAGGCTTAATTTTTCTTAAATTTCAGTTTTAGACCCGTTTTTACCGGGTGCGTTTTACCGTTTCTTTTCGTTTTACATTCAAACGACCTCCGTTTTAGTTCTAGTTTTCTTTATTTTTCAAGTTAAGTTAATTAGAATTTAATTTTGATTTTTAAAATTGAATTCGATTTATTTTCTTAATTTTTAATATTTAGGTTTCCCGATACCTTATTCTGTTCCCCGTATTTAATTTAGATTTAATTTTAGGATTTCCCTATAACTAATTTTGTATCCCGTAGTTTTTAAGATCCCCATTTCCTATACTTGTTTCCCGTAGATTAAATTAGGTTTTATTTAATTAACTTTAGTTTTTAATTATATCAGTGTTCCCATCATATATTCTCCATCATTCAATTTCTCATCAAACCAGGATAAATTTCAATTGCAGCCTCGTTGGGACATACGACCCGGGAATATCTCTTCCGGAATCTTTTTATTATTGATTCTTATATATTTTATCTCTTTGTGTAGATTTTGACCTTTTCCCTTGGTTAAGGGCATTTGGTTGAGATTTGCATTTGAGTTATTTTATATATATACTATCAACGAATCAACAATCTTATGACTGCTGTTCTTATTTTTTATAAGCAGTTTTGTACACAATCGAGTTCCAAAAACAAGGTTTGCCCCATTGTCATACCTTGATATGGGTTGATTCGAGTAACAAAATAAAGGATGCAACTCAGATTGACGACTATATTTCTGCTGCGTTACCTAATCTGGTGGAAGATCCTATAGGATACAAAGTCGTTACCGAGCTAATGAGGCATGGACCCTGTGGTGTTGCGAACCTAAGTGCAGTGTGTACTGAAAAATGGATTTGTAACAAGCGTTTTCCGAAGATGTACAATGACAAGACATTTTTTGACATCAATGGCCACACGCATTATCAAAGAAGGCGAACATAAGTTCACTTCATGAAGGGTGAGTCAAGGTTATACAACTGCAACGTTGTCCCGTACAATCGTATGCTATGTCTGGCTTTTTGTGCTCATATAAATGTTGAATACTGCGGTTGGAGCATGCTGATTAAATACCTTTTTAAATACATTTTGAAAGGACCCGACCGTATTCTTAGAAAGATTGACAGACATGTTGGAAATACATCTTCTTCAACGGTTGAGAAACACATCCATGTAGACGAGATTAAAAATTACGTTGACGGTCGTTTTGTTTGCTCATTTGAAGCTTGCTGGAGAATTTTCGACTGCCCTATTCACCATAGAGAACCAGCTGCGCAGATTCTGAACGTGCATTTGGAAAATATGCAGCGTGTAAATTTTCGAGAAAAAGATAGGCTAAATGTGATCGTTAATATGCCTGACAAGAAGAAGACGACATTGATCGAATGGTATGTATATAATAATCAACACACCGACGGCAGGCATTTAACCTATCTTGATTTCCCTTTTGAATTTGTATGGTATGCGGATTCAAAAAGTTGGCACAAAAGGATGATACGAACAAAGAAGTCCATTGGAAGACTCACTTACGTTCGCCCCAATTCTAGCTACCTTTTCTACTTCAAAAAGCTTTTGTCCCATCAGAAAGGATGTAAGTCCCCGGTTGAAGTACGAACTATTAATGGCCAGGTGTTACCGACTTATCAAGCGGCATGTGGAGCCTTAGGTCTGCTTGAAGATGATAAAGAATGGGACATCGCCGTCGAAGAATCAGGTGTGTCAGCGACATCCGCTCAGCTTAGAACTCTTTTTGCTCAAATTTTGGTCTACTGTCGTGTGGCAGATCCATGTAAGCTATGGAGAAAACATTAGGAATCAATGAAGGATGATATTCCAGGCAAAGTTTCAGAAGCAACAGGCATCTTGAACTATCATCTAAACACTCCTGAGTTGCAAGGGTACACTTTATACGAGTTAGAGGCAATACTCAATGGATTCGGAATGTCTGTTAAAGAATTTGGACTACCGACTCCTCTAAAACATCTGCTTAAAGATCTAAAAAATAAACTCCTTATGGAAGAGAAGAATTACAGACTCGATGTCCTCCTACAAGAGTCTGCTCTTTCTGTCCCAAAACTGAATGAGGAACAGAAACAAATATACAACTTGATAATGAACGCGTCTGAACAAAGTCAACATGAAATGTTGTTTATCTACGGTCACAGTGGAACAGGAAAAACATTTCTTTGGAGACAATCATTAGCTCTCTTAGGTCTGAAAGGAAAATTGTTTTAGCTGTAGCTTCATCGGGCATCGCATCTCTTCTTCTCCCAGCCGGACGAACATCCCACTCTAGGTTTAAGCTTCCACTAAAACTGACAGACGAGTCTGTTTGTCACGCGAAAAAACACAGTCAGTTAGGAAATTTGTTGGTTGAAACAAATCTTATTATCTGGGATGAAGCTCTAATGATTGTTAAACGTTGTTTTGAAGCGTTAGATAGAACGCTTAGAGACTAATGAATGCACTTGAAACTGTTTTTTGGAGGGAAACAGTCATTTTGGGAGGAGATTTTCGACAAACCTTACCGAAAGGTGATGTGAAACAAGATTTAATTCACGCTTCCATTACAGAATCCTATTTATGGGCAGACTTTAAAGTTTGCACTTAAACAAAAATGTGAGGCTCTTGAGATCTGATCTAAGTGATGAACAACGAGAACGTTCCAAACTTTTTGCTGAATGGCTTCTTGACGTGGGGAACGGTGAAATAGGCTACCCTGACAAAGATAACGGTAAATACACCTTTTGGATCACCGTTTCATAAGAATATTGTATTAGCCCGAGTAAACAGGCTTTGCCAGAGCACATAGATTGTATATATGTAAGATATTTTGTAATTTTTGGGTATTGGGTATAAATGTGGGTATTTGTTGAAGCGTAGAAAAGTTTTAGTGGTTCCGGGAATGCTTAAACGTATTTTATCGCGAAACATAATCAATTTACGCAACCAATAAAAATGCAATGAACAAAGTTAATAATTATCCTCAAAATAATTACTTAACACTTGCTTGATGTAAACATTTTATTGTTTGATGCCCGTTTACATTGAACGATAATTTTTAGCTTACGCGATTTAACTTAACGTTTACGATTTAAAAGCAAACGCGCACAATATTAAAAGTACATAGTGAATTTATTGACGACGTAAATGACCCTAAAACACGGGGTCTTATAGATGGAATAAATGCTCCCCCTTGCTGTGTGCTCCCCCTTATTCGAGGGCACCAAGGAATCGAGCTATGGTTGCTTAGCTACAAAACCGAGTTAGAACAATACAAATATTTCTAACATGTAGCAAGAAGGAAGGAAAAATATGACAAGAGCAAGCAAACATCAAAGCAAGAGATACTTCATTCATTTAAGGCGATGTGTGTAAACCACACACAAGCATACATAAAAAGAAAAACAAATATGCTTTAGGAGCATATTAAAGCATCAAGAAAATCCTAAATAGCCATAAAAGGATTTTTGACTTGCTTGCGACACAAAAGGGTTTTCCGATTATTTATAGTCATATTATGAGATTAGTTGTTTGTTGATGGAGAGTTTGGAGCGGAGGCGGTTGTGGAAGGGTACTCTCTTTGAACTTGAGGTGGTAGATGTGGTCGTGTGAGAAGATATTCAATCCAATGATAACTCTCAGCTCAATCGCAAGGAATTGTTTTTTTTGTTGTAGATGCAACATGGGCAATACCCCCTATGAGTTTCAACTTGACAATGTTTAGGGTGATGTGGTAGGTTTGAGATAGTGATGATGGGAGTGTTTTGTTGTTGAGAAGGTGCATTGTTAAGAGGTTTGATAGGTCTTGTAGTTGATTGATGTCATCAACTAGGCTTTCTCTTCTTGGAGATAAAGATGATGTGTGTTGAGTTTGGTTGTGTTGAGTGTGATTGTCACTTTAAGGGGGAAATTGAGTTGATTTATCATGTGGATTAATGGTGAAATGGAAGTTAGAGGATGGGAAACATCTAGAGGAGTATGTTGGAAGTGCCCTTTATGTAGGATTTAGAATGTTTATTGGGGTGATTGTTTTCTAAGATGTTCATGATGAGTGAGTGAAGTGGTTTGGTATTGGTGAAGTGGAATTGAGTACATTTGATGTGTTGCAAATGTTTGTTTTCTTTCTCCAAATGGGTTGTCAACACTCCATTTTGGCTGACCCTGTAATGGTTGGATGTGTGTTATGTTAGGAGATGTCATTGGTAAAAGGATCGAAGGTGATGATGTAAATAGATGTATTTATAATGAGGGAAAGGTTTAAATAAGGAAGTATGAGCATTCAAAGGATCAATTCCAATAAATGTTTATGAGTTTAGGGAAACAGTGGCTAAGACTAGGGGGTGTTTGGTTAAAAAGAGAAGAAAAGATACTATTTTCCCGTGCATGCCTAGGCTGGTCCCCTTAAAATTAAGGGGCCCGCCTTTTATGAATTAAGGGGGCCGCCTACTGGCATTTCCCAAATAATAAAAAAATTGATTTTTTCTCAAAAAATTTGTGAGGGTTTCAGTTTTGGTGGTTGATTTGCTCCAAGTCTATCCTTTTATGGCAATTAAGATATTTTAACACATAACAATTAAGCATTCAATAAGATATAAAGCATAGTTTTGGCATGTAGACATATAAAGATAAGAGAGGAAGTCTAAACAAGATATAAGTAGCCCCCCATAAAAAGTTTACTTAGCAAGAGGATTAACAAGATAAACCAAACTTTTGTGCAAAAACTAGTGTGTGCCTAAATGCAACAAATATGGAGTAGAAGATTATTTGACACTAAGACATGCAACGACCATAAGAAATAATCCAAATGCTCCTTGATATTAATTATTGCTCAACCAAGATTGTCAAGAAATAAATATTAGATTTATATATTTTTATTGACAACAAGTTAGAAGAAGCTTATGCCATATGAAAAAAGAGAATGTTTTTAGCATATGTGACAATATGTGAAAATTAATTTTCATGTGATCCTAGTTGTGAGAAAGAACTTTCTTTAGAAAATAAATGAGATGGGACTATGTTAATGAGATATGCAATTTAGGATGGGAGAATTCGTAAAGGTTTTCATATAGGTTATTTCCTAATTTTTTAGCAAAACAGAAGCCTAGACACATAGAGAAGAAAAAAAATTATGTTCAGTGGGTGGCCCCCTTAAAGTCTGGTCGGGCCCCTTAAAATTAAGGGGGCCGCCCCTTATGAATTAAGGGGGCCGCCACCTGTTGAGAAATTATTTCTCAGATTTTTGACAAATAGTTCATTATTAATTTTTAGTGCTGAAAACTTAGTCAATTTGTTCCATCATTCCTAGACCTAAGCGTAAGTAGTTAAATGGTTCACGTTTAAGTGGCTTAGTTAGAATATACGGTGACTAGTTTTCATTCCGATGAGACCTTTCTAAGAGATATCCCGTTTTAGAACATTATCACACGAAGGAATGGTGGGCGAATTTCTATGTGTTTAGTTCTGAGTGTTTGACCGGGATTCTGTACTAAGTCCTATAGCCCTTTGTAGTCACACATTATTGGAATAATGTCTACCCTAATGCCAAGTCTATGAAAGCTTTGTTTCATCTAGTTGTCATGTTGACATGCCTATTCCGGCACTAACATATTCCGGCATCGGTTATAGAGATAGTAAGAGCGGTTTGCTTTCTTAATGAAAACTAAGAATGTTATGAACATCTATGAATGTGCAAACACCACTAGTGCTCTTGCGATCAACGTAATCTCTCGCATGATCCGAATCCGCATAAACTATTGTTTCTATGCCGGATCCCTTGGGATACCATAATCCCAAATGCATAGTGGCCTTTAATGTACACCAGAAGATAGACTTATACCACTTCTCGGGTGAGAGGTTTGGGATCCTCTTGAAAGCGTGCATAAAGGCAAACACTAAAACATAAAAATAGTAAAAAAATAAAATCAAAAATTAATCATAAAAAAAATAATGACGACAACAAACATATAAAAATGAAAAAAAAAAAAGAGAAAATCATGACTAAAAAAATCATGAAAAAGTCAGAAAAAAAAAGAGGCAACAGATAAAATAAAGATTCAATGAAAAATTAAAAAAATAAACCATGTAAGTTCGTAAAAAATAATAAATACTAACAATATGAATAGCAATGGAAAGTAATAAAGAAAAAATCAATACAAATAAAATTGAAAAACATAGTAAACATTGGCTAAAACCATGAACACCCAAAAAAAAAAAATAGAACACAAATGTAAATTGAGTAAATAAAAACACAATAAAATAAAAAAAAATAATGATTAAAAAAATTACAAATCAGTAAAAAAAAAATGAATTTTCATAAAGAAGGACATAATGACATCATGAAGATAGATATCAAATGAGAAATAATGATAAAGTCACACACATATTATGAACATCAAATAAGAAAGACATTAAAATGAAAAAGAGATAATGAAAAAACAAAAATAGAATAATTGAAAAACCAAAAAAACCATGAATTAAAACACCATAATTTACTGGGAAAATACGAAAATATAAACAGATAGACAATAGCATTCAAGCCAGAAGAAGAAAAAAAATAAGATAAATAAAAAATGAAATATGGCACATAATTGAAAAAAATGAAAAAAATTTAATACGAAATCAAAAAAATACAAAATAATACAATAAGTGAAAATGAAAATATCAAGAATATACAATAAAATTCCAAAACAAGAATGTAATAACCTCATGAAAAGAGATGGATGAACGGTTTTTATACATCCCTTGGTTTATGTAAGAACAATATGCCGAGTAATAAATTTTTTGTGAGAAATATCGGCCTACTTGCCGTTAAGTATATATATAACCTAACCTATCATGCCTCTATATTATGGAATTATCTACAGGACCTCACCTCTTCGTCCTTGTGAGTTTGATTTCTGTAGACATGGGGGTTTCCATTGGCTAGAGTCTTCTAGTGTCCAAATTCTTAGCATTTCCTTAATATAATTTTGATTGAGTGAAAAATATCCATATTTAATATTTTATTGTAATCCTAAGAAAAAGGTTAGTTCCCCATCATACTCATTTCAAACTCATCATGCATGATCTTGGCAAAGTTCATCCCACACAATTTCTTGACAAGTAGATCCGAATATATGTCATCAACATTATTTGAACGATAAGATGTTGGAGTCTTTCTTTTTTAGTGGAGAGAGTGTTATCACCGTTCCCATAGAATAATTATGTTTAATAAGAAAAGGCTTTTTAAGTCGATCGAACCAAACCAAGATTTGGAGCTTGTTTTGAGAAAGACCATAAAGAGCTTTCTTAAGTTATAGACATATTAGGTTATGCGAAGTCAATGAATCTCGAGGTTGTGTGCCACGTAAAACCTTCCCTCATTGATAACACCAGTTAAGGATGCACTCTTCGCATCATTTTTGGTATAACTTAAAATCTATGCACAAGCATAAGGCTAAAGTTATTCTTATGGACTCAGTCTAGCTAACGGGTGCATAATGTTTCATTGTAATCAATTTCTTCCTTATTGATTATAACTTGGTCGACAACCTAGCTTTGAGGTTTCTTGTTACAAATCTCATTTTCCATTGGAGTTTATTTCTATATCCCATTAGTTCCTAAATGGACATCTCCATGGGTATTTTGGACTAGTTTCCCCAAACATCATTTGTTATAAATTGATTTTAGTTTCCTCTTTGCATGGCCATATGACCCAATCTTCATCTTTAAAGTGCATTCCCAATTTATATTTTTAGGTTCTATTGTTGAAATAAAGCAAAAGAAATTGCTTTTCTCTTGAGCTTGCGACCTAAGTGTTCTTTGATTTAGATTACCAATAACATTTTCTAGGGGATGACTTTTAGATTCTTTAATGTTTATTATTTGATTATTTTCTAATGAAATGTCTTCAAGATCATTGCATATGGGTTTTGTTTTACTAACCTCAATAGCTTCTTCTTCGACTAATTCATCATCTTCCAATGGTGATGTTTTAGGTAGAGAAGAGTCTCATCAAAGTTAACATTTAATGATTCTTATCTTCTACTTTCATTGGTTTGTTTGTTAGTATTATTAAGTTTTTACTATTTTGCGAAAATCCTAAGGAAAACACCTCATATCGACTTTTGGTCGAACTTGGGTTAAGGGTAAGCTTTTCTATGAAGAATTAAAACTTTTACTTCGAAAACTCTAAAATAGTTAAGGTTGGTTTCCATTCCTCAGAACAACTCGTATTGAGTTTTTTCCCAAAATACGTCTAATAGAAACTCTATTAATTATATAAGTTGATGTATCGATCGCATTGCACCAAAATTTTTGAGGAATGGATTGTTCATTTAACATGGTTCTACTCATTTCTTGTAAGGTGCGATTTTTTCGTTCTACTACCCCATTTGATTGTGGAGTTATGAAAAAAATCTCAATTGTAGTAATCCGGGAGTATGATTCCCGGGTCGTTATCCCCAATGATGAATGCAATTGAAAGTCGAGAGGCGTTTTGAGAATCGATGCTTGAATGGAACAAGATTATGATTGGTTAACTAAAATTACGAGAAAATTAAGGCAAAAACTTAAAAACAATTAAGGTAAGACAAATTTTAACTAAAAACGCAAAACGAGAATCCTAAACGGGACCTAAAAACCCTAAATTATCAAATTTAAGTCCTAAAATAGTCTTTTTGGTTTTATAAGTCTTAATAGACTAAAAAGCTAGAACAAAGAGAACTAGACCAAAAACGGAAAAGATTTAAGCTTAAAATCACTAAAGACATGAACGGGATTCAATCCCGTTCTTTAAAAAATCCAAATTTTGCAATTTTAACCCTACAAAAGTAAATCTAATTTTTCTAAGTCCTAAATGTTAAAAGAGAATTTTCTAAAAAAGAATTATATTTTTTTTTGACTTTTTTATAATTTTTATGAATTAAAAACAATTTTAATGAAATTAAATGTTTAAAAATACTAAACTATTCAATAAAAATCTGAAAAAATTAGCAAAAGTAGCTTGAACAATGAGGAAACTAATAAAAATAAGCTGGTGAAAACAGCTTATCAAATAAGCTGTGAAATAAGCTAAAAGCAGCTTATAAACCAAACGGGCTAAAACTACTATAAAGAATTAATTTTGCAAACCTAAACTGAAAAAGACCTAAGGGCAAGTTGGAGATGGAGTGTGTGTGTTATGAAAAAACGTTTGGTGATAAGGGTGAGGTCCCGAGTTTGAGCCTTGCTCACCTAGGACTTCCCCTAATCCCAAATATTTTTGTTTTTGCCATTTTTTACAACTTTTTAGAGGGATTAAAAATAAAAACTTTTTACAAAAACACTTTTTTATAAACCAAAAATAAGCACACAATAAGCAGTTAGAGGGGACATAATAAGCTTAACTTCACTAACCCTTAAAAATGTTACCTGTTTGGCAAATTAAGCACTAATAAGCAAATGAAAACTTAAAATAAGCTAAAATGGGCTTAATCTAACTTAATAAGCTAAACTAAACCTAGAATAAGCAAAAGCAATAAGCTAATAAGCTAATAAGCCTAAATAAGCAAATAGCTTCTTGGCTAAAACTGATAAGCAAAAAGGCCAAGAGGGACTTTTCTAGCTTAAAAATAAGCTAGCAAAAGGATCCTTATGGCTTAGTGGCTTATACCACTAAAAAGATTGGCCAAAAAGCTACAATAAGCAACAATGAAAAAGAATTTTGAAATTCAAATAAGCACTTAAAAAGCTTCATGAAAAAGCTATCTCACACTGTTTCAACACTTAGACAAATTTTTGCAAACTTTTGCAATCTTTACAAAACACCAATTTTGAGCTTAAAAATAAGCAACTAAACAGATCCTTATGACTTAATAACCTACCAACAGATTAAGCTTTGACTTCAAAGAGATTATATCAACAATCAAAAGTGAGTTTGAAATTCAGAATAAGCAACAATAAGCAAATGAAAACGCCATTTCTCAAATTTTTGAACATTTATCACTTTTTGACAGTTTTGGTAAAACACAAACCACAAAATGCAGGCTAAAAGACTTTGATCCTAACTTGTTTTAAGACTTGTACAAACATAAAAACATCAAACTTTCCACAAGATTCAAAAGCATGATCAAATAAGCAGATAAAATAAGCTATAAGCTCACAGATTCAAACAACACTTTGCATAAAACCTTAAATGAATTTTTAAACCTTGATAACCTCAAAAACAGATTAAGACTACTAAGTTAAGCTAGTTAAACATGACTTAGTGACCCAAATAGTTTTTAAACCCTTTTTGACCCATTTTACAGGCTAAACCAAACACCCCTTTAAGTATTTTTCTTCACTTTTTAAACTGAAAACTTTGATTTAAAGCCAAACTTTGCAAATACCAGATATTAAATAGGTATATTAGATACTTTTAAGCAAACTTCAACAACAAATAAGCACTTAAATAAGCTGAGACAGATTATGCAATTATAAGCTAAAATAGACAGAATTTTAAGAAAATTGTGGAAAACTAAAGGGGGGGGGGTTGAATAGTTTACCGCTTTTTAATTTAATATTTAAAATTTGTTTATAAAAATTTAGATTCGACTTTTTGTGAATTCAATACTTGCATAATATGAACAATGTAAAAATGTAGAAGTAAATAAAAGATAAGAGTAGGAAAGATCAAACCGCAACACAAGGATTTATAGTGGTTCGGTTACGAAGCTCTTCTTCGGCCTACTCCACTCCCCGAGCACCAAACTCGAGAGTTTTCTTCACTATGTCAACAAGCTCCCTTATGGCGGAGAAAACCGTACACAACGTTGCTTATATCAATTTCTGACACTAAGCTAGATGTCGAGTTCTAATCTTAGCTAGAACCAATCTATCACAACACAACTTCACGACTAGTTCACGACTTCACAACTTCACAACTACTTCACAACTTCACTACACAACTTATCTTCACACCTTGATCACGACTACACAACTTCTTCAATCTTCACAACTTCACACCTTCACAACTTCTTCTCACCACACTACTTATATCACAACTATCTAACACTACTAAAAAGGATCACCAAGATCCAACTATACTTACAACAATCACCAAATCCTAACAACTACACAACTTTACAAGATTTACAAAAGATTTACAAGGTATGATATGGATGCAACAAGATTGCAATATGGATTTTGGGGTGTAATACTTCTTCACTAGATGATGGAAGTATTCTTCTCTTGCACTTGAGGAATTGAGCTTGGATCACTTGGAAACAAAGCTAAATGATTAAATGATCAAAGGATTTTAGAGAGGATATGTGGGTTGTTTTAAGCAGAAAGAATGAGTGCAAAAGGTGAGAAAAATGTTGGGGAATAGTCCAGTATTTATAGGACAGACTGGAGGAGCGTAGTCTATGGCCGGCCCCCTTAAATAGGGTGCCGGCCCCCTTATAATTAAGGGGGCCGCCCATGTATTTAAGGGGGTCGCCCCTTTCAGACGCTCCTCTTTTTTGTCCTATCCAGGAAGGGTTTACGGACCAATTCTAGCCATTTAGATCTGAAAATTTGAATTTCAAAAATGTTTATATTTGAATAAAACATACCTTTAAATGTAAAATATTTTTGTGATGTTTTAAACAAGTTTACAACATTTTTATAACAGTTTCCTTTCGACATAAAATTGCATCAAGCCATTTGTTTATTCATACCTTGGAGTGATATAAGTTTGAAATAAATATTAACCACTAATTACTTGTTTATTTTTTTAATTTTTATTGAATGTTTTATATTTTGTGATTATTCAAATGGTTAAGGGATTGAAAAATATTAATAATGTTTTTAGGCATTATTTCTATCAACAATCTCCCCCTTTTTGATGATTACAAAATTTAAACTCATTAAATGTAAAATTATTTTTAAAACAAAATTTAGGTGAGTTTTTATTATCCATTTCACCCCCTTTTATAAGAATCAAAAAGGCATCGTCGAGAATTCCTAGTAAAATCCGATGAAACACAAATGCTCCCCTGATGATGTGTGCTTCCCCCCCCTCGTCTCGAGGGCCAGCAATGAATCGAGCTATGGTTATTGGCTACAAAAAAGAGTTAGAACAATACAAATATTTCTAACATGTAGCAAGTAGAGAAAATATGGCAATTGCAAGCAAACATCAAACAAGGGATTAGTCATTCATTTGAGGCAATGTGTGTAAACAACACACAAGAATACAAGGAAATAAGAAGACAAGTATGCTTTAGAAGCATATTCATACATCATAAAAAAATTCTAAATAGCCATAGAAGGATTTTTGACTTGCTTGCGACACAAAAGGGTTTGACGATTATTTGTAGGCATGTTATGAGATTAGATGGTTGTTGATGGAGAGTGTGGAGCGGAGGTGGTTGTGGAAGGATAGTCTCTTTGAACTTGAGGTGGTAGATGTGGTCGTGTGAGAAGATATTCAATCCAATTGATACTCTCACTCAACGCAAGGAATTGTTTTTGGTTGTAGATGCAACATGGGCAATACCCACTATGAGTTTCAACTTGGTCAATGTTGAGGGTGTGTGGTAGGTTTGGAGAGTATGGTGATGATGGGATGTTGTTTTGTTGTTGAGAGAGATGCATTGCTAAGAGGTTTGATAGGTCTTGTAGTTGATTGATGTCATCAACTAGGCTTTCTCTACTTGGAGATAGAGATGATGTGTGTTGAGTTTGGTTGTGTTGAGTGTGATTGTCACTTTGAGGTGGAAATTGAGTGTGAGTTTCATGTGGATTAATGGGTGAAATGGGAAGTAGAGGATGTGAAACATCTAGAGGTGATGTGGAAGTGTCCTTGATGTGAGGATTTGGTAATGTTTGATTGGGGTGATTGTTTTCTTGAGATGGTTCATGATGAGGAGTGAGTGGTTTTGGTATTGGTGAAGTGGAATTGAGTACATTTGATGTGTTGCAAATGTTTGTTTTCTTTCTCCAAATGGGTTTCACACTCATTTTGGCTACCCTTGATGGTTTGGATGTGTGTTTGTTAGGAGATGTCATTGGTGAGGATGATGGTGATGAAGGTGAATGAGGATGTATTTATAGTGAGGGAAAGGTTCAAATAAGGAAGTATGAGCATTCAAAGGATCAATTCCAATAAATGTTTGTGAGTTTAGGGAAACAGTGGCTAAGACTAGGGGGTGTTTGGTTAAAAAGAGAAGAAAAGATACTGTTTTCCCGTGCATGCCTAGGCCGGTCCCCTTAAATAGGGGCCGGTCCCCTTAAAATTAAGGGGGCCACCCTTTATGAATTAAGGGGGCCGCCTACTGGCATTTCCCAGATTTAAAAAATATTTTTCTCAAAAAATTTGTGAGGGTTTTAGTTTTGGTGGTTGATTTGCAGCAAGTCTATCCTTTTATGGCAATTAAGTTATTTTAGCACATAACAATTAAGCATTCAATAAGATATAATGCATAGTTTTGGCATGTAGACATATAAAGATAAGAGAGGAAGGCTAAACAAGATATAATGCACAAGAAGTTTACTTAGCAAGAGGATTAACAAGATAAACCAAATTTTTGTGCAAAAACTAGTGTGTGCCTAAATGCAACAAATGTGAAGTAGTGATTATTTCGACACTAAGACATGTAAGACTTAAGAAATAATCCAAATGCTCCTTGATTTAATTTTGCTCAACCAAGATTGCCAAGAAATATATATTAGATTATATATTTTTTACAACAAGTAAGAAAGCATTATGCATATGAAAAAGAAATGTTTTTAGCATATCTCAACAATATGTGAAAATTAATTTTCATGTGATCCTAGTTGTGAGAAAGACTTTCTTTAGAAAATAAATGAGATGGGACTATGTGTAATGAGATATGCATTTAGATGGAGGAATTTGTAAAAGGTTTCATATAGGTTTTTCCTAATTTTTTTGTATTTTTGTGCAAAACAGAAGCCTAGACACAAAGAGAAAAAAATTTATGTTCAGTGGGTGGCCCCCTTAAAGTCTGGCCGACCCCTTTAAAATTAAGGGGGCCGCCCCTTATGAATTAAGGGGGCCGCCACCTGTTGAGAAATTATTTCTCAGATTTTTGACAAATAGTTCATTATTAATTTTTAGTGCTGAAAACTTAGTCAATTTGTTCCATCATTCCTAGACCTAAGCGTAAGTAGTTAAATGGTTCACGTTTAAGTGGCTTAGTTAGAATATCGGCTATGTTGTCTTTCGATGAGACCTTTTCTAAAGAGATATTCCCTTTTTGAACATTATCACGAAGGAAGTGGTGGCGAATTTCTATGTGTTTAGTTCGTGAGTGTTAAACGGGATTCTTACTTAAGTCTATAGCCCCTTTTGTTATCACACATTATTAGAAATATTGTCTAACCTAATGCCATAGTCTATGAGAGCTTGTTTCATCCATAGTGCTTGTTGACATGCCTTTCCGGCACTAACATATTCCGCTTCGGGTTGTGGAGATAGCAAGAGCGGTTTGCTTATTTGAAAACCAAGAATGCTAAACCACATCCCATGAATTGCAAACACCACTATTGCTCTTGCGATCTACGTAATCTCCCGCATGATCCGAATCCGCATAAAACTATTGTTTCTATGTCGGATTCCTTGGGATACCATAATCCCAAATGCATAGTGCCTTTAATGTATCGGAAGATACGCTTAACCGCTTCTAGGTGAGAGGTTTTGGGATCCTCTTGAAAGCGTGCACAAAGGCAAACACTAAACATGAGATACGGGGCTACTTGCCGTTAAGTATAAATAAACTCCCTATCATCCTCGATATTTGGAATTATCTAACGGAGACTCACCTTCTTTGTCCCTTGTGAGTTTGGTTTTCGTAGACATGGGGGTTTTCATTGGCTTAGAGTCTTCTAGTCTAAATTTCTTAAGCATTTCCTTAATATATTTTGATTGATTGAAAAAATATGCCCAAACAATTAATTGTTTTATTTGTAATCCTAAGAAAAAGTTTAGTTCCCCATCATACTCATTTCAAACTCATCATGCATGATCTTGGCAAAGTCATCACACATTTCTTGACATTATCACGCGAATAATAATGTCATCAACATATATTTTGGACGAATAATGATGTTGGAGTCTTTCTTTTTATATATAGTGAAGAGGAGTGGTTTTATCTACCATCCCATAGAAATAATTAAAGTTAATAAGAAAGGCTTTTAGTCGATCGTACCATAGCTTTGGAGCTTGTTTTAGACATAAAAGAGCTTTCCTAAGTTTATAGACCATAATAGGTTCTTTACAAAGCAATGATATCCCGGAGGTTGTTGCCACGTAAACCTCCTCCATTGATAACACCGTTAAGGAATGCACCTCTTCACATCCATTTGGTATAAATTAAAATCTAGGCACAAGCATAAGTCAAAAAGTATTCTTATTGACGCTAGTCCTAGCTACGGGTGCATATTTTCATCATAATCAATTCTATCTTGTTGCTTATAACGCTGGGCGAACCAACCTAGCTTTGTTTATTTTTTGTTAAGAACCCATTTTCATTGATTTTATTTCTATATACCATTTGTTCCTATAACTGGTCCATATCCATCGATTTGGGACTAGTTTCCCAAACATCATATGTTATAAATTTGATTTAGTTCCTCATGCAGGCCAATTACCCAATTTTTTCAATCTTTAGAGCCTCATTTATATTTTTAGGTTCTATGTGAAATAAAGCAACGAAATTGCTTTTCTCTTGACTATGCGACCTAATGTTCTTTGATTTAGATTACCAGTACAATTTTCTAGGAGAGGACTTTTAGATTCTTTAACTGTTTATTATTTGATTATTTTCTAATGAAATGCTTCAAAATCATTGCCTATGGGTTTTGTTTTATACTAACCGCAATAGCTTCTTCTTCGACTAATTCATCATCTTCTAATGGTGATGTTTTAGGTGGAGGAGGAGTCTCATTGAAAGTACATTTAATGATTCTTCTACTTTCATGTTTGTTTGTATAAGTATTGTGTAAAAAGCTTTACTAGTTTGCGAAATATCCAAGGAAAACACCTTCATATGACTTTGGTTGGTCGAACTTGGTTAGTGAATCATTTGTATTAAGAATAAAACATTACTTCCGAATACTCTAAAATAGTTAAAGGTTAGGTTTCCTTCCTCTTAACAACTCATATGTGAGTTTTTCCAAATTACGTCCCTAATAGAAAACTTATTAATTATATAAGTTGATGTATCGATTTAGCATTGCACAAAAATTTTTGAGGAATGGATTGTTCTTAAAACCAAGGTTTCTACCATTTCTTGTAAGGTGTGATTTTTTTCGTCTAACTACCTCCATTTGATTCCATATTGTACTTCATTATCAATTCCGAACCATGATCTAGTCTAATTGGATACAATAGAACATCCTAATTTGTTTTGGATTCATTTGCGAAATATTTCAAATTCTTCGGAAGGCTTAGTTTTATTTGCTACGAACTAGTCCAAGGTATTGAGAATAGTCATCTACCATATACCTAAGTTTAACATTTTCCCATCCATAGCTTCCGTATAGCGATGGCCAAACAAATCCATGTGAAGTAGTTCTATACATATAGTTGGTTGAACATATATTTGGCCTTGTTGACTTACGTGAAGCTTTGCTTTCCACTTTTGCAAGCAGCACACAAATGTAGTCGTATTTAACAAGTTTAAGGTAATTCGAACTAATTCTTTAGACGCTAATGACTGAATTATAGCATATAGCATAGACCTACAAATCTTCTATGCCCTAGTGTGGGAATTTCGTCTAAAATGTTGCAAGCATATTTTTGTCTTCCAGTTATTTTTCCTAGTTTCATTACATAAAATCCTCCTTTCCGAATCCCTTTACACTAAACTTTTTCATTTTGATTATTTTCGCTATCGTGTTTGGTAAATATTTACTTTGCACTTATATCACATATTTGGACCCTATATCACAGCAAGTTATAAGTTAAGTTATCTACGTGCTCAACATTTTCAATTATTAAGGAGTCTTGAGAAATCGTACATTTGCCTATGATTTTACCGTGTAAGTTGCTTCCGAAAATTACGTTACCTCCGTTGTATGCTTTGTATGAAGAAAACAACTTTCGATTACCGGTCATGTGTTTTGAACATCCACTATCTTTAATCCATTCATCGGGTTCCAAGTTTACTCCTAAGCATATTTCATCGGGCGCTTGAGCTACAAAGGCACGCTTCACTTAGTCCTTTTTCCTACCTCATCTCATCAAATGGTCAGCTCCATTACTCCCTCCAATGAATGCTCTTTGATCGATGTTCTTTGGCGGCTTTGAAGATTCTCCAATGAAATGATTTGGGTCACCACATCTAAAACATTTTCTTTCACTTTTATCATAACCATCATTTCTACTTCTTTGGAATATTTTTTTCTATTGCAATCGTGGTTGTCATTCAAATCTTCCTCTTCTATTGAAATGAATTTTCTTGAAATACCCTTTACGAGCGATAGCATACTCTTCGTCTTCACTATCGGAACTGAGCTATCTTCATCACTTACATCTTTTTCACTTTTAATGCAATGATCTGCTTTGTCTTTCTTGGCCTTTTAACCGTTTCTACATCTTTCTTAAATTACCTCTTCATAAAACTTTCAAGTTTTCCATTAGTTCGTCAAGGAGATAAGGTTGTTTAGATTCTTTGATCTCTTCAATCGCCGTGACTTACAGCGCGCCATTTTGGATGTAGTGCCCTAAGAAATATCCTAACACAATTCTTGCTAGAAAAAACTTTTCATCCAAGTGCTCTTAGACTAGTAATAATAGTGGTAAATTTAGCAAAGGTCATTAATCTATTGATTCCTCTTCTTCCGAATCATAAATTTTGTCATATTGTATGAACAAAAGAGATCTAATTTGTTAGCTTTGACTTAATTTATTACCGTTGAAGAAGTGATTAGTAAAGTATCCCAAATTTCTTTTGGCGGTTTGCCACATTAAAAAATATCTTTCGTATTCTTTACGTGGCATAGCATTATAAATTACCATTTTAGCTTCATTATTTTTTGCAAGTTTCTTTTTAAGATCATCATCTTGTTTATAAAAAGATATAATTTCATCATTTTTAGTTTTGGGATTAAATTGAATAGGAGGAAAATCACCACGGTACTTAACATGCCAAAGATCTAGATCTTTTGACTTCACATAGTTTTCGAATCTATTTTTCCAATAAATAAATCCATCACTTTCAAAAAAGTGGTGGTTCCTTTGCAAATTTTCCCTTCTAAATATTTTTTCGATTCCATAGATCGATTCAAGTTTTAAAATACAGTTTATTTTAAAAATCTTGTTTAACGTGGCTCTGGTACCAATGTGGAAAACTAGAAGGGGGGGTTGAATAG
The DNA here is from genome assembly GCA_026074375.1 of Tanacetum coccineum. Lineage (NCBI taxonomy): Eukaryota > Viridiplantae > Streptophyta > Magnoliopsida > Asterales > Asteraceae > Tanacetum > Tanacetum coccineum. Next base: position 42,573 of record BQNB010009543.1, on the reverse strand, counting down.
TTTACGCATATAAATTAATATAAAATTTGTTTAAAAAACTTAAATTGACTTTTGTGAATTCAATACTTTGCACAAATATGAACCATGTAAATATTGAGAAGTAAAATAAAGATAATGAGTAGGAAAGATTCCAAACCGCGAACACCAAGGATTATAGTGGTTCGGTTACGAAGCTCTTCTTCGGCCTACTCTACTCCCCGAGCACCAAACTCGAGAGTTTTCTTCACTATGTCAACAAGCTCCCTTATGGCGGAGAAAACCGTACACAACGTTGCTTATATCAAATTTACACACAAACTAAATGTCGAGTTCTTAATCTTAGCTAGAACCAATCTACACAACATAACTACACGACTAGTACATGACTTCCCAACTTTCACAACTCCTTCACAACTTCACCACACAACTTATACTTCACTCCCTTGATCACGACTACACAACTTCTCAATCATTCACATCTTCACACCTTCACAACTTCTCTCACCACACACTTATGATCACAACTATCTAACACTACTCAAAAGGATCACCAAGATCCAACTATACTTTATAACAATCACCAATCCTAACAACTTAACCACAACTTTACAAAGATTTACCAAAGGATCTACAAGTAGGATTGGATGCAACAAGATTGCAATATGGATTTTTAGGGTGTAATAAAACTTCTTCACTAGATGAATGGAAGTATTCTCTCTTCACTTGAGGAATGAGTTTGGATCACTTGGAAACAAAGCTAAATGATTAAATGATCAAAGGATTTTAGAGAGGATATGTGGGTTGTTTTAAGAAGAAAGAATGAGTGCAAAAGGTAAGACAAATGTTGAGGAATAGTCCAGTATTTATAGGACAAGAAGGAGGAGCGGAGTCTATGGCCGGCCCCCTTAAATAGGTGTTCGGCCCCTTAATAAAATAAGGGGCCGCCCCTTTTAGACGCGTCCTCTTTTTGTCCTACCAGGGAGGGTGTTAGCTGACCTTTTCTACAGGCCGTTTTAGGTTCAAAAATTTGAAATTCAAAATGTTTATTTTGAATAAAACATTTCTTTTAAATGTAGAAAATGTTTTGTAAGTTTATAAACATGTTTACAACATTTTATAAAAGTTTGAGGTTGAATAAAAATTTCTTTTGATCATAAAATCCATTAAGCATTTATTTATTCATACCTTTAAGTGATGTAATTGTTGAAATGAGAATTTACTACTAAATACTTGTTTACGTTTAATTTTACGTTGAACGTTTTTATATTTTGTGATTATCAAAACGTAAAGATATGAAAAAATATTATTAATGTTTTTAGGCATTATATTTTATCAACAGGTTTGATAAATCGTATATTATAGGACCATAAGATTTCTCAAGTGTATGATAATGCAACAGATGCAGACATCATATAAATGTAATTACGTTGCCCTAAGCTCATGACACTGAAGCTCGACATAATTGAATACCATATAAATGGCCTACATTGCCCGTGATGATGTTCTAACCCGCAACATCCTATGTTCGACATGGTATACGTTCGTTTGCCCAGTGATAGCTAATCACCTGAACGGGGATGTCAATCCCAATAGATCTATTCATAACATTCACGTTCATAATCCAGTAACTGACAGTTTATGATAATGGGCTCAACTAGGGTTATCGCTACTTAGGCAACACGTAATCATAATGTAAAACTTAACCACTTGTGTCCAATTGTAAAACAATGCATTGATTTCTCACCCCAAAAACTTTATAAAACAAAATCATGTAAACGTGGGTGCTATGAACCACCTCACAGTGAAGTGAATGAGTAATCATCGAGTTAAGATGAAATAAAACGAGTCACGGACGAATCCGAAGGCAACCTAATCAAACATAGGTCGTATAAATGTACTTCGATAACTAATATCGTATACAATCCTATATAGCTCATCACCATCTATTTGTAATATATAAAAATCGATTTATAGAAGCCGAAAACGTTATAATTTTCGTTTTAGAAAACAGCATAACTTTCCCGTTTTAAACCCGTTTCTCGCGTTTCTTACGTCCACGTCTTCGTATTAAGATGATATATAAAAATATTACATTTTTATATTTTATAACCTTCTGATGAACAGTACTTTTACTGTTCATGACGTTTTATAAATTTACTTTTATAAATTTAATTGTCGTAAAACCCGTAAATGCACAACTTATTCGTATTATAATCCCTGATTTTATCGATTCCTTCGAATCACGGTCTCATTATTAACAATTATCAACATTTTTATAAAAGAGGGGGTCTGATTGATGAACAGAACGTTTTACCCGGATCAGAGTTTATAAAATTACTTTTAATAAACTTTAAATTATCCGTAAACGTCGTGTTTTTATTCGTTTTAGCTCCTTTTTTAGTAATTCTTTCGAGCACGTTCTCATAATTGAAAGTTCTATTTATTTATGAGGTTTACAAAAATAAATGTTTCTGTCATGAACAGTAACGTTTTATAAAATTTATTTTATAAAAGTGTTAATTATCGTAAACTAGCGAAATTCATAACTTCTTCGTTATTGATTATAAAATTACGATTCTTATCATTTTGGAATCCTAAAAATGTGTACAATCTGTTAAAATTGTTAAACCCTTGATATCAGAAGTGTTTGTTAAGTTGTTTTTATAAAATTTATTTTATAAACCCGGTATTAACGTAAAACGTATTTTTGCCGTATCTTTTTCGTTATAAGGCGGTTTTTCGAGTTCTTTACATATTTGGAATCGTCATGAGGTGTACTATCTTCGTAAAACATCAAACTCACTGTTTGAAATTCGAAATCAAAAAGCCCTTTTTATATCTTTTATATACTTAATTATATACTTTTGTTTCATATACTTTTCAACCAATTAAAATATCACCAATCTTTTATAAATATATACCTTATATATCTTACAATAATTAAGCCATTATTCCATATCTAATGCCAAATGTCCAAGTTAACAAGTCCATAACAACAATTTTAAACCATAACTTTCTTAAGTAAACTTTAATCACTAGTTTATACATATCCATTTTTACACATAAACCATAGAGTGTACAAGACTTATATTCCTTTTATACTTCTAATACATCTCAATATAACATGTGTACAAGTTCATAAAATTATGTTTACAAGAAAAATTCATTTTTACAAGTTAAACATGTCCTAAGTGATGATTTTGCTACATAGAACATCATATACATATAAACTCATGAAATGAAAAGATAAGGGCTTTTAGATGACCTTATGATGAATAATGATGATGAGAAATATGTGCTAAACTCTTGTTTAGACTTTAAACCCAAGCTTACAAACTTTCAAAACCCTAATCCAACTAGAAACCCTAAATCATCCTTTTTTCTTATGATTAACCTCCTTAATCAACCAACCAAGCTTCCAAAACTTTTTGTATGACCTTAGATATGATGTGTGTATGCTTTTATAAGTGGTAGAAAAATTTGTATGGTTTGTGTGGGAGTATGATTTTGAGCTGTGGGCTTGTTGAGAATAAAGGGAGGGTTTTGTTTGTTTTTCGTAAGTGGTATGAGTTGTGTGATGTTATCTCAATGCATGCATGTAATATATATATCAAGGGGTTGTCAAAGAGCTAGAAATCAAAGTCCAAGACTTATGCAAGAGGGTGTTTTGGTCGTTGGAACAAGAAGAGGGAAACAAGGTGACTAGTGGTCAAACTACTAGTTTCCTTTATGTGGGAGTTATCCCATGGAAATGAGGAAGTCTTTGACTAGCTTTTATCATTCTTGTAATAAGAAAAGAATGCTTGCATTATTTTAAGTTGTTAACTTATTTAACATAATGTATCACTTTGTAAAATTGTAAGACCTGGCTTATTATCTTTGTAGAGAATTCGACTCATGTGATGTACGTAGCTAAAGTTTCATAAAACTTTGAGCATTGTATATAAACATAGGTATTTATTGAATCGTAGATTAATTTTGGTGGTTCCGGGTATGCCTAAACGTAATTTATCGCGAAACGTAAACAATTTACGTAACCAATAAAAATAAAATGAACAAAGACCATAATTATTCTCAAAATAATTATTTAATACTTGCTTGATGTAAACGTTTAATTGTTTGATGCCCATTTACATTGAACGATAATTTTTAGCTTACGCGATTTAACTTAACGTTTACGATTAAAAGCAAACGCGTAAAATACTAAAAATACATAGTGAATTTATTGACGACGTCAATGACCCTAAAATACGGGGTGTTATAGACCGTATTACCATCAAAGTCTATAGAGTCTTCTTGATTTGATTCATCAGCCTCATTCAAGGAGATTGGAGAAGTTTGTTCATCGGATGTAGTTACAATAGGAGGATCCTCGTGTTCTTCAACAACAATTGAAGATGTTGAAGGTGAGTCTTCATGATTATGAACTTATTATGCAGCGGAATTGATGAACGTGTCAGAAGACCTCTTCTCAAAGTATTCTTCGTACATTGGCCTGAACAAATTATCCAAATCTTCCTTAGATGGAATATTTATGGATTCTGCTGATGAATCATCATTGATCATTCGTTGAAAGTTGGGTTCTAAACTTTCATATTCAGAAGCCATTGCTATAAGCTCGTCAAATTTGACATGAATGGTTTCCATAATCTTTTTAGTGTGGCGGTTATAAATTCGAAACCCTCTGGATGTTTCCGAATAACCAATGAAGATACCAATGTCTGCTTTAGGTTTCATTTTTCCAAGATCATCTCGTTCCTTTGTTGGATAATACAATGACCCAAACATATGAAAATACTCCACATTTGGTTTTCTACCTCATGAGACAGTTCGTATGGTGTTTTGTTGTACCTCTGTATGTAATTAATCACGATTTTGAGTAAAGGCAAGTGGTGGAAACTGCTCAGCCAAAGAAATTTAGGTAATCATCGAAAGATAAGCATTGTGCGTACAGCTTCAACAAGAGTACGATTACGTCGTTCAACAACACCATTTTGTTGAGGCGTACGAGCAATCTAAAATTGTTGCATAATGCCTAACTTATCATAATGATCTTTAAGAGTTGCATTCTTGAATTCGGTATCGTTGTCGGTGCGAATCTTGCAAACTTTGGCATTGTAGTTTAATTGAACTCGAGCAATGAAATTATTTATAATCTCTGGAGTCTCATCTTTTTTGCAAAGAAAATATACCCATGTGAATCGAGAATAATCATCAACGATCACAAGAATATACCTTTTTCCGTTGATTGATGCTACTCGCATTGGTCTGCATAAATCCATATGTAGCAATTCCAACTTGGAATGATTACTTGGAACTAACTTAGGTGGATGAGAAGCTTTCTTGCTCTTTCCCCACTCACATGCAGAACATAGGTGATCTTTTCCGTATTTGAATTTTAGAAGACCATCAACCAGGTCGTGTTTGGTAAGATCGTTTATGGTACCGAAATTAAGGTGTGAGAGTCTGCGGTGCCATAACCATGACTTTGTCGAAGTGGCTTTGGACATAAGACAAACAGATGAAGAAGCAGCCATATTGGAAATGGAGATAGTATACAGATTGGATTCATGATCTCTTGTAAGCAGATCATCTCCTTCCAGATTTCGCATGTAGCATGATCTTGAGCGAAAAGCAACTTCTAGATCACCATTATAGAATTGTCCGACACTGAAGAGATTATGTCCTAGGCCTTTAACGTAATATACATGACACACAGTGATGTTGCCTTGTACATAATCGCCATAGTCTGTTATTGTTAAGAAATGATCGTTCCTAAAGAGGACAGTTCCTATGAATTTCTTAACGAAATTATTCAGCAATGATCGATCACCCGTCATATGCTTTGAACAACCACTATTAACAATCTACATAATGATTTGAACTACCTGCAATACATGAAGACAACATTTATGGACAAGTGGACAATTTAACTACCCATTTTTTAACAGACACCGATGTTTTAATAGTAGGTCAACTAACATTCGGAGGCATTTTAACAGGTGACCAACCAATATTTGGTTGTAATTCATACCACTTTTGCCACATTCGACTAGTTTGAATTTTGTTCTTCATGTAGTTGCTAAGTGAACTGTCTCACAACTTAAAAGCACTAAAAACCTTATGTTTGGCACTCAAGGGAGTAACCGCAACAATCTTAGTTTTGGAAACTACGAGAGTAGTATATAAGGACTTGGATTAAACGGTCTTAATAGAAAACCTATTCTTTGAAACTACGGGAGTAGTATCTTCAAACTGAGATTTCACTATTCTAAGAGTAGTGAATAAGGATTTCCTAACTTTTGAATGCACATTCAATTTATATTTCGCAAGACAATTATCATGACATGGGATAAGCACATTTTTAGCACAAGAAACACACAATACATTCTTCGCTATAAGAGCATTTTTAATATCATTATTAGTTATAATCTTTTTGTTTGAATCAACATGCTTAGATGCAACATCTGATTTTTTATTTTACCTATCAGAAACTTCTACTTTATCTGATGAATTTTTAGTGTTGGATAAGACACTATTCTTAAACGATGAATCTCTATGCGATGGTATTCTAACACTAGAAATAGCTCTCAGTCCTGTAGAAGATAAAACACTCTTAGCTTTGTTGGTATTTATGTTTTGTGTCTTTTCAACTTTGTACATTCCCGGTGCTATGGCATTTTTGTTTGTTTCAATAACTTGTTGTTTGTTAGGTGATGTTTGTAAAGTGATTGTTTTTGACAAGACATGTTTCTCTTTTGTTTTAGGAGAAATAGTTTTCTTTTAAAAAGCTTGTTTATTTAACTGTGTGACACAAAGAAAATTATGAGAAAGTTTATCTTTGTCGAACTTAGTATTCACAGACTTACCATTTTCAACATTTTTCAGTTTAGCTTTTAACTCAGATATTGTTATCAAAAGATCTTGATTTTGAGCACAAACATACGCGTAGGCATATGTCTTTTGATTAATATTCTCAATCAACTCATTGATTTCCCCTTGAGTTTGAGTTCGTGTCCTTTTGATTGAATCGAAAAGCTTTTGATATTCTGTTTCGACATTTTCTCGTTCCTTTATCAAAGATTGTACTTGAAATTCCAAAGACACTTTCTCACTCTCAAGATTTTCCATCTTTGATATCCAAGAGGTTTCACAAAATATTTTCAAAGAAGATTCACATTTTCGTCTTTCTTTTTCATGTTGCAATTGTAATTCAAAATCAAGACTCTATTTTTTGACATCTTTGAATATCTTTTTCAAGAATGTTTATTCGTTTTTGCATTCCCTCTTAGATTTCAATGAAGTCCCTTTGAATTTTCTCAATTTCATCGTGCATTTTATTGTCTACACATTCGATTTCATGCTTGAGTTTTGCTTCTAAGAGTTGTTCTTTCAAAAGTTCATTTTGTTTCCATGTTTTATTAAGATCATTTTCTGTTGAGTCAAAAACATCTTTCATTTCTTTTATATCTCTTAAAAATCGTTTTTAAAAGATTTCAAAATGCAAATGCAACTCATTAAGAATTGGTTTTACTTCTTGTTGACAAAAGTTAGTTAACCGTATTTCTTTCGGAGAGGTGTAGAAAATGCTTTCTCGTTTAGAACTCGTTTGTAATAGCTCAAACAATGTTTTGAAAACATTTTCTATTTTATTCAAATCTACGAGCATTGGATTTGCACTTGGCATTGGTGTCTCAGTTGTTTTTGTCTCAGAAGATGAATACGGTGAACTTGCATTGGAAGAATTTTCAGAAGATATAAAAGAAGATGAGAAATATTTTTGTTCAGCAGAAAATTTCTCTTGTGGAACAAAATCTTCGTAAAAAGCATTTAACTTTTTGTAATCAATTATCCAAACATTTTGTTTTTCTCAATAGCAATTAGATCTTATGAGTTCTTTTTCATTTTGATTTGACTTTTGGTTGCATCATCAAGTATGTCCTCAGTATCTCTAACATTCATTGAGTTTTCCAATCAATCAAGGCAATAAGCATCATATAATTTTGGATTCTAAGAAATTGCTTTCTTGAGAGTATAAGGATTTGTGTACCCCAAACCATGTTTTACTTTTGAATCATAAAATGACATTGCTTTTGGTTCAAGCATAAACATTCCTTGTAAAGGATTACCCCATTTTAACACTACATCTTCATTCTTTTTAGCTCTAGCTTTAAGATCTATGACAGTGTCATGGTATTTATCTTCTTTTTCACTCATTCTTTATTTCAAAATTGTTTGAGTCATTTGAAGATCCACAATTTGTCTTTTTAGTTCAACAACAAACAAGTCTAATTTATCACGTTATTGTTCTAAATCTCGAATGGTGTCTCGATCACGAATAAATTGAGATTGTGACTCTTGTTTAAATCGTTTTGCTTTTAGATCAGCCTCAATAATTCTCGTTAAAATAGGTAGTGTTATTTCCTTTGGTCTTTTCAAAAACCTAAACTTTTTCCTTATACAACTTGAGCTGTTTAGTCAACACTATGTTTTGTTGTTGAACCTTTTTAGCAATTATTTGTTGTTTCTCAGCTTCTTTATAAACGCATTTCTACTAATAGCTCTAATGCATATGTTCTGAACTTTGTTATCGAATTCAACACCGCCACATATTGTGACTTCTCCCATTTGGTTTCATCAGATATAATATTGCTATCATTTGATCACCACAATTGTGTTGTTAAATCATTTAGAGTTGTTTCAGATACATTTGTTCATGTTTTCATTAGCAAATAAAGGAGTTAACTAGACTGTGGAATGGTGTTTGTCCTACTGAAAATGCAGAATCATAGCTTGGCCCTTCATCAGAATCAAAGTTTGCTGGTTGAATCCTGGCCATCAAGATATATTTGCACTTAATTCCTCAATTTCTTCCATCCGTGATGCATCAGCAAAGAGAAAATCATTCTATTCATCGGTAAGAATTACTCTTGCTTCATCCTGTTTTGCTAGCAACATTTATTCCATGAAGTACTTTAAATCTCGAACTTTTGGCTTTGGACAATTACGAGCATAATAACCTTTCTCACTGCAGTTGTAGCATTGAATATTTGCAGTAGTTCCTAAAGATGTAGTTCGAAGAGTTCTCTGTATGTTTCCAGCATCATTTTGAACATTGTTACCCTTAATGATTTCCTCTTGAACATATGATTGTCTTATATTTCTGCCATCATTCCCAGAATTTTTGCTTTGAATGTTTACTCTGTCACCTTGAACAATTACTTGATTTCTGATGTTGGAAGAAGTACGAAGATGATTATTTGTTAGATTAGAGAAATGTTAAGTGATAGCACGAGCAAGTAAAATCATTGCAGAGGTGAGTGAATCTTCAGAATTGTTTTAAACAACATCTCCTTGATAGTTATCATCATAATCAACCACTGAAGAGGGATGTGTGACATAGTAAGGTGTTGTAGTTCTGGAAGAGGAAACCCCAGTATGTGTCTACCAAGTAAGAAGATCATGTGATTTTTTTCCACTTCTTTGGCTCTGATGCATTTACTAGTTTCTCAAATTGTTAAAGGTAATCAAACAAATCATCAAAAGGATCCTCTATCAATTTTTTGCAAGATAAACTTGAGTAACATACTTCAGCCATTCAGGTTGTAAACAATTTAGGAACTTTGTGTTAATAGTAACTTTTGGAAATATGATGCCATATCTTTCTAGATCATTTTTTCCATTAAGCCAGCAAAATGATGTAGACATAGAAAAACCAGGTGCTTCTCCAGGTTCATCAACAAATTGGTTAAACTTATTATTGAAACGTGTTTCCCTATCAACTTTGTTTTGCATAGTTCCATGCATTAAACTATCAACTCTTTACCACATGGCTTTTGCAGTAGTGCAAGCATCCACAGAGTTATATATGTCATTTGGGATAGAGATTAAATCAAATTCATTGCTTCAATCTCAGCTTCATAGTGTTTCAAATCATCTCCTCTTAAGTCCTCTTCTTTTTGCATCCTCGGAGCTTCAGTTTCAGAAGGAATGAAAATTCTAAACTTGTATGGACCTTCATCAATTGCCTTGTTAAGCCACTTTCTATTTTCTCTCTTTCGATTGAGGTATCTTCTAAAACGACTTGCCCATGGTATATAGCTACCTCGTTCAAGCATCGGAGGTCTAGTCTTAGAACCGGCATCCGCAAGAGATTGTTAATGTGTATTAGACGTCGACATTTCTTGTGATTTAATGATTGGATCTTTGTAGACGAAAAAGAGTTCTATCTGTGATCAACCAAAAACTTCAATACTTGTCAAGTAATACTGAGTTTCCAAATTCGGAAGTGAGAAATACTGAATTTCGGTATCACTGTTCTCGAACAACTCTAAACTCGGTAAGATAAATCTCGGACAATACTAATCTGAAATTTGGAACCTTTCTCGGACAATACCAAACTTGGTAAGATAAATCTCGGACAAAACTATTCTAAAAATTAGAACCTTTCTCGAACAATGTTGGGAATTAAACTCATACACTTAGTACTGCCAAGCCAAAGACTTAGTACTGCTCAAGATTACAACTGCCAGTACTAACTAGTTAGTACTGCTAGAAGAAAGTTAGTACTGCCAGTACTAACTTAACACTGCTGAAGGAGTTAAGACTGCTGCATGAAGACTTAAGACTGCTAAAGGGATGAAGACGTATGAAGTGATAAGTATTGACTTATTCAGTGTATATTCTATTTAGTTAGAAAGATATGCATATAAGATTAGAATTATAGAAGATCTGTAGTTATCTTGTAAAGGACTCCTTGGTGTATAAAAGGAGATCCTAGGTTATGATGTTAAATGTGATTTCATAGAGTTGCATGCATAGCTTCAAGGTTGTAAACCCTAGTACTAGACATAGTACTCGTATTATTGATCTTAATAATATTGAAGCTTTTTGTTACATCTTTGTTCAATCATATTTACTGTTACATTCATAGTTCTTCTAAGTATTAAAGAGTAGATTCCGCATACTCTTTAATATACACACAAAGTTTCTACCATTGTTATTTTGGATTTATCCAAGATAACATACTCTTTACAAGCTAAAGAATCAATCATAGTTTGGGATAAACAAGTGGTATCAGAGCTTGTGTTCTAAAACTTTGATCTAGAAGAAACTAACAAGTAGATCTCTTTACTCACAAGGAAGAGATGGATCTAGAAACTACCTAAACCAATACTACTGCAAAGTTGCCCTTTCTCAAACAGGGTGAATATGATATATGGAAGCAAAGAATTGAGCAATACTTTCAAGTACAAGATTATGCTCTATGGGATGTCATAGAGAATGGAAGCTCATTCAAACCAGCAGCTCAAACAACAACAATTGCTGAAGGTACCTCAACTACACTAATACCAGATCCTGTAACTGTTGATGAAAAGATTCAAAAGAAGAATGATGTGAAGGCAAGAAGCATGTTACTAATGGCACTTCCAAATGAACATCTACTGACATTTAATCAGTACAAGGATGCCAAGACTTTGTTTGCTGCTATATAAATAAGATTTATTGGTAATGATGCCACAAAGAAGACTCAAAAGACTTTTCTGAAGCAAATGTATGAGAACTTTAGTGCTCCAAGCACAGAGTCTCTTGACTCTATTTTTAACAGGCTTAAGAAGATTGTAAGTCAGCTGGCTATATTGGGTGAAAATATTTCACAAGAAGATCTCAATTTGAAATTTTTAAGAAGTCTGCCTTCTGAATGGAATACTCATGTTGTGGTCTGGAGGAATAAACCTGATCTAGACACAATGAGATTTGATGATCTCTATAATAATTTCAAGATTGTTGAACAAGAGGTTAAAGGAACTGCAAGCTCAAGCTCAAGCTCAAGTTCTTAGAACTTGGCTTTTGTGTCATCTAATAGCAGTACTAATGAAGTTAATACTGCTTATGGAGTTAGTACTGCTAATACTCAAGTTAGCACTGCTAGTACTCAAGTTAGTACTGCTAACTTAAGTGATGACACTGTTTATGCATTTTTGGCTAGTCAACCAAATGGATCTCATCTTGTACATGAGGACCTTGAACAAATCCATGAAGATGACTTAGAAGAGATAGATTTGAAGTGGCAGTTAGCATTGTTGAGCATGAGGACAAGAAGGTTTTACCAAAAAACTGGTAGAAAGATCACTATCAATGGGAGTGACACAGCGGGATATGATAAGTCTAAGGTAGAGTGTTTCAACTGTCACAAGTTGGGACACTTTGCAAGGGAGTGCAGAGGACCTAATAACCAAGATAGCAGGAACTAGAATCAAGACAGCTCTAGAAAGACTGTAAATGTGGAAGAAACTTCTTCTAAAGCTATGTTAGCTATTGATGGAGCTGATTTTGACTGGAGCTTTATGGCAGATGAAAAAGTCCCTACAAACATGGCTCTTATGGATTTTTCAGACTCTGAGGTACATAATGATAAAACTTGTTCAAAAAACTGCCTAAAAAGCTTTGAAACTCTTAAAACTCAACTTGATGATTTAAGAATAGAGTTTAACAAATCTGAGTTCAATCTAGCTACTTATAAAAGAGGGTTAGCATCTGTAGAAGAGCATCTTGTCTTTTACAAAAAGAATGAGGTTATTTTTTGTGAGCAAATTGTTGTCCTAAAAAGAGATATCTCATATAAAGACTCATAAATTAATATGCTTAAAAGTGAGTTAGAAAAGATTAAGCAAGAAAAAGAAAGCATTCAACTTACAATTGAAAATTTTGATAATGCTTCTAAGAGTCTAGACAAATTAATAAGGAGTCAGATAACTGATAATAGTAGAAAGGGTGTGGGGTTTGTAAGCTATAATGCAATACCACCTCCCCCTATAGGGTTATTCTCACCCCCAAACCTTGATTTGTCTAACTCTGGTCTAGAGGAGTTTCAACAACCTGAGTTTGAAGGCTATGGACCTGACCTAAGACTATAAGAGTGTTAGTGAAATATTTCTAATAATGTTAGGGAATCTCATGATACCTCCATAGGTTTTGAGAGTTGGTGTTAGATTATAAATTTGAAAAGAAAGACTCTTTCTCCTACGTTGCTAAGATAGAAGTTGTTAGACCTAAACAACAAGAAAACCAGTTAGAAACCGTTAAGTATGCGAAAAATGACAAGTCATAAAGTCTTAGGGGGAAATCTGTCGATCTAACCCAAAATCACTTAAATCACTTCATTATTGAAAACAAGAAAAATAAGATGAGAAGAATTGAAGAATTGTAGAGAGAAGTTTAGAGAGAGAAGGTAGAGAGAAGAAAAAAGATTGGAAGATTACTTGCAAAATTACCAATGAGAATTAACAAAACCTACCCCCTCACCATACTTGGAGATGGGGGTATTTTATACATAATTACACCAAGAGGCTTTCCATGCTTGTCATTCAACGGGCCGGGCTCGGGATTACTTGGGCTTTCGCCCGATACACGTGACCGTTACGATTACATTTAAGAGCCCGTTTACCCGTGTAGCCTATTACAACGTATATTATTTTAGTGACCGAGACCTAATATAATTATGAACGAACTTCCATTGTTCGACTCAATATTTTGAGGCTAACAAATCTCCCCGAAGTGAGTTCAATGTGACACTCGTTCGTGAGATCAATGAGAATGCTTTGTCGTTGAGCTCTTGTGATCTTTTGTATCTGTCTACGTTTGTAGGCTTGTATCCTCATGCTTGTGGACCTTTTGATCTTTTAGCCTTTGTCATTGTCTTTTGACTTTGTCTTTTCTGACCGAGAACTTTAAATCTTTATCCTTTTGTCTTGATCGCTTTGCAGCCTTCCGATCTTGTGTCTTGACCAAGCCATTCTATGCATCATCTTTAAAGCTTGTTTTACAATCTCCTTGATAGACTTGATATCTTTAAAGGAAGATCTTTATATTCAGAGTTTGTGCGGAAGTCTTTGTCATTTAATTTCTTGAGCTTTCAAGATTAATGAATCTTGATGCATATAGAATTCTTTTAGTTTTGAGCTGATCATGTGGTAATTAATCCAGACTTCATCTGAATGCGGCATCACCATACTCCATCTTTATGAATCCTGAAATAAAACAGTAGCAATAAAGCGGTGGACGATATTGCTTTGTCATTCGCCTGAATTTGGTTAGAATAACCTCCCCGTTCCCTAGGACTGTTACAGTATAAATACTGACCTTGATTCAGGTTATTCATAGAACTCCTTGACAGAGGTTCCAGCTCAAAGCGTAGGTCTTCTAACACAGAAGTACTAGATTAGCCATGCTTCTAGTTCTCATTACCGAAACTCTCAAAGCGGACACACGTAAGAGTGAATCAGATAGTTACTATCTTTCTGATTATGTCGTCACTTCATTTACTGGACCTTTATCGATATCCAGTTGACAAACTATGATTCATATAGAATCTCGCAAGTCACCTACCGCAGAGCTTGTTTGATGATGACACGTGGAAGGATTTGCATTCGTCATTATGAATACAAAGAGTATCACTCTGGAATGTTCTGGCAGAATCCACCAAGGATAAATGCGTAGGACTCTTGTTAACAGATTGTGAACTTAATGATAGATCAACAAGTGATTAGACATGAAATGTTTCCTAATGAAGATTTATTTGATGATCTCTTGGCTCTAGACTCGATAGTGCTTAAGGTTTTAGTAATCGGGAGGCCTGAGCAGACTGCCACCTATTCAATATTAGCTAACTCGTAGTTAGAAATTTCAATACTAGTCGAGTGTATCTCCGTGACAAATGAGACATGTTTCTGTTTTGAGAGAAACCTGATGGCTGTAAGGGTTTGTGCATTGCATCACTGGGTCCATGATGTCTTCTTCAATGGTCAGCAATCAACATTGTGAATCTTGACAACATAAGTATTGACCCTGTATCTTGCCCTAGAGTTGTGGTGGAAGGGCTTCTTTCTTTTCAACCCTTTATCCATACATATCTTTTTAATTCTTTCAACCCCTTTCAATGCTTACCAAGACGTCCATTACTAACACCTTGGTTGTGAATGTTCCAGTGTTAGCTCAACTTAGTCGGCATTCTTCCCTTAAACACATCATCTCCAATCATACCTAAGACTGCATTTCTAACTATGGAGTGTCCTTGGGTATAATCCCACGGGTCTGGTTGGATCTAGGACAAATTCCTAACCTTACCACCTAGCTTCAGATCGTCCGAGTGAAAATAGATGTTGTAGGTATGAATCGTAACATAAACGTTTCCACCGATAGAACTTTGAGTTTTTTTAGATCACATTTTAATTACATATCTCCTCCTTATTAATTAAATTCTAAGTCACTACTTGATTTGAAATACTGTGTGATTAAAATTTTGTCTTGGAAAGGCCTGGGGAAAAAACTATGAAGCTAGCATGAATTATTTGGAACTTGTGTCATCTTGCTCCCCCACAATTTAAAAAAATAAAAATACATATGTTTGTACACCAAAACTATGGTACCAAAGTTTGTAAAATCGATATAAAATTGAGTTGAACACTTAGTCCCATCTTATAACGATCCATTTCTATAGAATGTCATCATTATCATGATTTTTAGTAGAGACTTTTTAGAATGTTGAATACATAAGATTGGACGTGAGATGTGTATCCAAACTCCATTAAATGTAGTTTTTTTGAAAACTCCCCCTTGAGAAATGGAGTGATGAACACACATTTTGAAGATTATGAATCGTTACAGTGAAGAAATTCTTAAAAATTGGTTTTCAACATTTTGACAAACATCATGTATAGAAGACTTCTCTTCTAACGCTAAGGATAAGCGCACTTATGCGTACACTTTCTTTTTCTTGAGCATAAAACTTTGAATGTCTTGTAAGAACAGCTCAAACCGAGAAACGTTGAAATTCTCGTTGTAGGATAAGTTATCTGTATTGATAAACTTTTCCTTTTATATTGAAGTCCGGGATACGTACTTAAACAAAAAAGAATTTTGCACATAAGCCATTTAAGAAAACTGTAGAAATGACATGTTTTTGAAAACTTTTGAAACTGCGATAAGTACACGCCCCTGTGTCGATAAAATCACATATCTAGGGTACGAAACATGTTAACATTCCAAAGACATGTCGAGAAGAATATAAATATTTTTATTTTTTTTTTTTTTTTTTTTTTTGAAACATTTTCTGATTTTTTTGATTTTTGTATTTTCTTTTTGAAATTTTTATAATTTTTTGTATTTTTTCTTTTGCAAAGATATGTACGTGTTGATGTTTCGATGATGTATCAAGCAATTCTTTTGTCAGAATCTCCAGTCTGCTGAGTCAAACATCATACCAAAGCGTCTGACTAGATACTGAAACCTTTCTTCTGGAAGGCTTTAGTAAACCATGTCAGCCAATTGGTATTCATGTTCTGACAAAAGTACAAATCAATTAATACCATTTTCAACCTTTCCTGCTATGAAGTGATACCGATTATGGAGTATTGCTTGGTACTGGAGTGCCCTGCACGGGGTTGCATGATATTCTATGGCGACAGAAGTCGCAATACAACGTTATTATTTGTTGTAGAAAAAGCCATAATCTTGAAGCTGAGTCCGCAACCACATTACTTGAGCACAACTTCCAGATAACGCCACGTAATTCAGCCATTGCGGATGATATAGCAGTACAGTCATGCATCTTAGACATCCAGCAGACAAACTAAATGCACCAGGACTGAAATCCGCAGAAGTGCATTTGCTGATAACAGGCAACCGTGTGCATGATCTTCATCAAAAAATGCTTTATATATCAAAGCCAGAACCCTTCGAGACCAAGCCCATGTGAAAGCGTACCACTTAGTATCGACAGATCTTTTAACTCTTTAGGTGATTTTCATCGGTCTTTCTTTAAATCAGTGCAACATAAACATACAGCTTGCACCTATGTCTGTTCTACTAGATGTGCAACTACATGATTGACCCGGATTTTTTCTACGATATTCAGTTTGGTGCTACGGGTTCACCATACAAGACTGCATCTAATTTAGTTTCGTAGCCTTAGGTGTACCAATGCTTTGTCCTTTTCATACCATGTTTTTTCAGAATCACTAAATGTAATTGGCCAGATAGATAAAAATACCTCGTGGGGATTGAGGTGGATCTGAAGTCCTAACACTGAATTTCATTTCCCCCATTTAAGGACATCTTCAAAACTACCGTGCTTAATTTTTCAAAACGTAATGAAAATTTAGGGTTTGTGGAACCAAAAATAATGTCCATCAACGCAATCTGCACAATTAGAAATTTGTTGTCCTCCCCGGATTTTATCGTGATAGGGTCTTGGTCAATGGATACCTTTATTAAAACCTTGGAAATCAAGGATTTTGAGAGTCATCATACAGGCTCCCGGAGCTTGTTTCAATCCATATAGATCTTTCTTAACGGTAAACTTTGTCAGATGAACAGGATCAACGACTCCGTCTGGTTGAGGCAACATAACCTCCTCCTTCAATGACCATTTAGAAATGCCGTTTTCCGTCCATCTGATAAATTGTAAAAGACTTGTGTGCAGCAAATAGCGACAATGATCCTGACACCTCCAAGCGAGCAACTGGAGTCAAATGATTCGTCGAAATCAATACCCTCTTCCCTGAGCATAACCCTTGCTACAATCGTGCTTTGTACGAATTACGTTTGATCTTCATCCTTTTTGTTTTATCCCATAACCACTTTAGCTTGATACTTCTTCGCCAAAGGTTTGTCAACGAGTACCAGACCCCCTTTTTGTAAAGTCCCCCCCCCCCCCCCCACCCCCCCCCACCCCCCCCCCCCACCCCCCACCCCCCCCCCCCCCCCCCCCCCCCCCCCCCCCCTGACAAACCAGATGAAGTCATCCTTCATTGCTTCTATCCATGTGAATCAGCCAACGTGCCCTCCTTAATGTTTTTCGGTTCAGCAGTACTCACGGTGAGTGCGAACATACACATTTCAGGATATGTTGCAAGTTGTCGTCTTGTTTGCACTGGCTTGGATGGATTTCCACGAACTTGAGATAATGGGTGATCTTTTATCCATCGTATTCAGAATCTAGAGGTTGAATGAAGGTATATCACATTTGAATTACCAATCATGCGTGATGAAGACTCAACAATTCTTCTTGTTACCGGTGTACAGAAAGATTGGTATAATCGCTTGATCAACGTTGTTTTCCTCAGCATGAGCATTTGTAGGAGTTGATGGTTCTGATGTAGGGTGAATATTCGTTGAAGGTTGTGTGTCTTGTGGAACATAATTATATAGTGGGAGAAGAAGACATTGTGACACGATACTAAAAAAAAAAAAAAAAAAAAAAGTACCATCATTGAAAAATTCATCATACAAAGGACCAAAAAGAAGATCCAACTCCTGTTGTGATGGAACTGTTGTATCTGCTGAAGGAGAAACATTTTGTAATTCTGGTGCGGGGTCAGGGTTGTCATAATCTGACGCCTTTTGTCGTTGGGGAACGAGGCCTGAAGTGACATTAGCAACAGACGTCTCAGACATCTCTTTGAATTCATCAAATCTGAGATGGATGGATTCAAACTATCAGCCTTGTTCTCTTGTTGTAAATACACGATTAACCTTTGACTGAGATGTAGTTATCCCACCAAAATCTGCATGAATCCCCTTTTTCTTTCATCTTATCCAAATTTTCACCATCTCTGGTTAGGTAACATGTACAACCAAAGATGTGAAGGTGTTTGATTGAGGGTTTTCTGTCATTAATGATGTGATATGCCGTTTTCTCATGAGTTGGGATGATGATTGATCTGTTTTGAGTATAGCATACGGTTGCAATTGCTTCAACCCAAAAGAACAAAGAAAGTTTAGAAGCTAACAGCATCGTTCGAGCAGCCTCAACGAGAGTACGGTTTCGTCTTTCGACAACGCCGTTCTGTTCAGGTGTTCGAGGAGTAGAAGTTTGATGCTCAATTCCTTCTTCTTTGAAAAATGCATGGAGTGTCTTGTTTAAGAACTCTATGCCTCTATCAGTGCGAACAGAAATTACTGGGGCTTGAAGATTTCATTAAATCATTGTGAGGAAATCTTTTAGAACTTATGGTGTTTCATCCTTGGATCTTAGAAATAGAGTCTAAGTATATCTAGAGTAGTCGTCTACAATTACCAGAATATATTTCTTCCCATTTATGCTAGCAACCCGCATTGGACCACATAAGTCCATATGAAGCAAATTTAGCCGTCCTTTTGAACTTGAAACAACCTTTGTCTTGAATGAACTTCTTTTTGCTTTACTCACTTCACAAGAGGAACATAGTTGATCATTGACATATTTCAGTTTTGGTAAACCAATCACGACATCCTTCTTTGAAAGCAAGCTGGTGTAGTCGAAGTTAAGATGAGAAAGTCTTCGATGCCATAACCATGCTTGAGTTGGTGAGACTTTAGCCATGAGACAAATTAGAGTTGATGAAGTCGTTTCTTGAAGGGAAATTGTATAGAGATCAGATCCACGGTTACCGGTGAGTAAATCGTTTCTCTGAAGATCTCTAACGAAACACATAGATTTCCGAAAATAACCTCTAAATTCGCATCACAAAATTGACCAACCGAGAAGAGATTGTGATTGAGGTCTTCGACGTAATAAACCCTGTTGATCGTTATATATGTAGCGCCAATGTGTTATCAAGAATAAGATAGGAAGAAAATAAAGAAGAGTAAAGAGAAGTTAGAGAGAGAAAGTAATAGAGAAAAAGAGATGGTTGAATTCAAGTAAATGTGTGTGTTACAAATGAGAACCAACACCCTCTTTACACTTAGAGAGGGGTATTTATACCACTTAAATGGGCCGGCCATATAAGGCTTTGTGGGCCGTGGTATTTGACTTGGGTCGGGCTCGGGATTACTTGGGCTTTAAGCCCACAACGCTTACAATATTAGATTAAATAACGAGCCCGATACCCGTAACTAGCCTATTACAACATATATTAAATAAAGACCGTGCTTCCATAATTAGTAGCCGAGCTTTCATAATTAGTAGCCGAGCTTCCCTGTTCGACTCAATATTTTAAGGCTAACAAATTATATCTTGTATACTCAGCTTTACTGGCTTTATTTTATGTACTTGTAAGGGGGGTAAAATGACAAAAAACACAAGAATCTTCAAAACAAATGCACTACACCGGAAAGTTTTGAAGGAGCACTTGCTCACTGTGCCTCCAACGTAGCTTTGCTTTTGGTGTTGACACTGAAATCTATGTATATAGAAAGCAATATACTTTTACATCATGCTTCCAGGTGTAGGTACATATATAGTTAAAATACTATTCATCCATCCTAAATTAATAATCTTTTTATCACGTAATTATAATTCACGTTTTTTTTTGGTTTGTTATAAATTATTGTTCATTTTCAAAAATAAATAGGGAATTTAGATTAAGTTTACCATATCACCCCCACTTAATGTTATTATTACAAACTTTAAAAAAGTTATAAATTAATTGGTTAATGGTAAAAATGTCATTATGCAAAAAGTAAGAGATAGAAAGCTGTAAAGATGATGTTTTTCTTAAACTACGTGTTTTTTTCGATGAACTATGATTATGAGACGGAGGAAGTATTTTACTTTTTTTTAATGTCCGAATTTAACTGTTTAATTGGTTGAAATTGATATTATAAAAAGTAAAAAAAAAAACAATAATAATTATGATATTCTTAAATCGCGTGTTTTTTTATTGAGAGATAGTTATTTCAAAACGAAGAAAGTATGAAACGAGTCAGTAAATCTAAGCTTCTTGTGTGTGAGGGTAAAATTGTCGAGAAATTTCCAAAATCAAGTTGATCCAAAGAGGTGTGGAAAAAAATGGGTGCAAATGTCACGGAAGGCCATTTTGATAGTGACTGGCCTGTGGGAGATTATTATATGTCACTGTTGATGACGTGATAAGTAGAAACAAAGTAGCTACTGACTTTATTCATTGCTTACATGTGTGACGCCATTCTTTGGGACCTACGATTGCGAATGTGGACTTGTTCCTACTTGACATGATGTTGATCGTATTAAACAAGTATGATTGTTCGCGCGTTGCTGCGGGACGTTATTTTGTTTTAAACTTTTTTTTATTTTGTGTGGGCTTATTTGTTCGGTCTCATGTTTAATAGTTTTTCTCATATGGCTTTATGTGTTGGGCCTCATGTAGTGGGTATTTTTTTTTCTGAATAAATCAGTGATTTTGTATTTTTTATTTTATTTTGTGCCGTGTAAATTTTTTATTTTATATTGCGTATTTAAAAAAAAAGGCCGCCCCAAAATGGCAGCCCAATGAGCCGGGCACTATAGTGCTACTGTAGCACTATTCATTTTAAGCACCGTAGCAAGCCAAAGCTACGTCGTTTCACTTCTCAAATGTGTAGTAAAGTAGTAATAGTACTTCCCAGCGCCCAGTGGGTCCATTTGGATTGGTTCAAAACATCACGCAGTTCATGCCTAACTTTAAATTGTTTGGTGGAATGCATGATGTTGTCTGACAAATGGAGGTGCCTTTATTCGAATTTTTCCAAAAGTTTTCTTCTACAAATAATTAAAAATGCACATTGCGTATTTAACATGTAATTTACTTAAACCTCAAAAGTCAAAACAACGAAGCTTAATCCTCAACAAACATTTTGTCCACAAGAAAACTTAACCTTTAATCTAGGTGAGACATTAATTTTTTTTTTGTTACTTGATAGGGTTGTGAATGAACCGGACGTTTAACGAACATTTCATGAACTATTCGGTTAAAAGTTTGTTTATGATCGTTTATTTATTATTCGAACGAACATAAACAAAATTTTGTGTTCGTTTAATTTAATGAACGAACATTAACGCAAGCCTCGTTCGTTCATTTACGTCTGTGAACGTCCGATTATATATTCGTTTATGTATTTTATTTGGTTATGTCCAAATATGTATATTTATATAATACAATCTTCGAAAAATAGACAAACTTAGACAAATGAGCACATAAAAAAGAAAGGTTTCAATATTCAAGATATTTTGTGTTTTTTTTTTCTTTGTGAACATGAATAAGAAATTTTGTTTGTTTTAGCATTTGTGTATATTTATTTGTCCAGCTAAATTTAAACGAACGAATCGAACAAGCATCCATTCGTATTCGTCCGATTCGCTTTATGGCCGTTTGAACCATGTTATATATAAAAACAAAAAAAGGAATACAATTGACCTCGAATAAAGGGTTCAAGGCCCATCCGTGAAAAGCGAAGCCTATGGAGAAAAAACAATTGCGTAGTGGGGGAATCACGATCACACAATGTGTAATAGAATAGATTAGGAATGGGCCCACTATTTTTGAAAAGTCAGACAAACTCAGATCTAAACTGGAACTGTTTGAACGTTACTTACAGAAACTGCTTATTAAGAAATCTCTATGTCGATGGGCTTGTGTTCACACCTGCAAAGTTTAAATTCATCATATGAAGGCAAAACACCGGGTTTTCGTTCTTTTTCTGGTATGGACGTGGTTGGGATTAATGAGCTGAGTAACAATATTTCTTTGGAAGAGTCGTTTTCGGGTGACTGGAGATACCTGACTCGACTTGCCATCTTTGGAAATCAGGAGGAACTTTTTCAATCTGAATCAGCTCAACCCATGATCACCACTGGTATGTCTTTCTTTCTGCTTTCATTTCTATATATAGAAAGGTCTGTAACATGGTTAGTTGTTCGTCTAATGTATAGGTTTTGAGCTGAGGGATGACAATATCAACCCGCATAAGAAGATAATACAAGACAAGATAATAGCTGCACTAAAGCAGATGACTTTCCGTGAGCAACATGTTATTGTTCAATTTTGGTCACCAGCTCAAGTTGTTGGGAAGCACCAAGTACTTACAACTATGGATCAACCATTTGGTCTTGGTGAAATTAAGGAACAACTTACTTCATATAGGAAGGAATCTCAGCACAATCTCTATGTTGTGGATGACGATCATGAAGAGGAAGAGCTCAGTCCTCCTGCTCGAGTATTTAGACGACGACTGCCCGAATGGACTCCAGATGTGGCTAATTACTCCCCAAAACAATTTCCCCAAAAAGAGAGCGCAGTTCGTCACAACCTCAATGGATATCTGGCTTTACCAGTTATTGACTTTTTTACAAGTTCATGTGTTGGTGTGCTTGAAATCTTGACATCTTCAAAGTATATAAGCTATGCATACGAAATTCAACAAGTTCAAAGCGCCTTGAAGGTTTATTCTCTCCTCTTGTGGATCCTTTCTTAATTTCAATGGTCGTCAGGATGTATCCAGCTTAATCATAGACATCTCTATCTTGTACCATCAAACATTTATATTATTATCACAACTCTAATAGGAAATGTTACACGTTACCCCAACTTGCACTACCAACACAAAAACCGCCAGCCATCGCAAACTGCTAAAAAGCCAAAAAATCAAAAAAATACCACTTGTTGCCGCCACTTTACTTCGGTATTGAACCGAACCATTGTGGCTCAGCTGTTGCTTTGAGTCCATAAGATTATTTCTCTAGATCCTTGCTATGTTTACATCACATATACGATTATTATATAGTCTTCAAATGCAACAGAAAGCATAAAACGTTTGATGTATTGGCATTCTAAGTATCATGTTTTTGGTTGTATTCTCATTCTCATTTCCATGGTATTATCTTTGCAGGCAGCAAATCTGATAACCACACAAGCATTTGACGGCCCCACGATACATGTGAGTTGATACCTTTTCCAAGTTTTTTATTGTTAGATACTCATGCTTTCTTAAGCTTATTCTTGGAGACGCCTCTAATATGCAGGTTCCCAATGCACATAGGCAAAATGAGTTGGAAAAGATCCACAATGTATTAAAACTTGTGTGCGACACTCACCGATTACCTCTTGCTCAGACATGGGCTACGTCCCCACTCACTACTTTTGCTTCGCATGATCAAATTCTTAAAAAGAGTTGTAGCAGTTTTCATACTAGATGCCTTGGAAAAGTTTGCATGTCGACAGCTGCTTTGCCATATTATGTTCAAGACTTGCGCTTGTGGTCATTTCGGAAAGCATGTAAAGAACAACACTTGGACAATTCCTGTGGCTTTGTTGGCAGGGCGCTATTGTCCCATGGTTCATGTTTCTGTAAAGATGTAACCAAACTTAGTCAAGAAGAATACCCTTTGGTTCACTACGCACTCATGAGTGGGTTGAGCAGTTGCTTTGCAATCTTCTTGCATAGTATAGAAAGCAATAATGAATATGTCTTAGAGTTTTTTCTACCGTTACAAAGAGAAGATGGTAGATATGTACAGAACTTGGTGCACACATTGAAGCACAGCATCGAAATAGCCTCAGGATTTGAACTGGGTGATTCTATAGAAGTTGTTGGACCACCTATGGATCTGTCTGCAAACATAGAGCCTAATAATATCCAAACATCCTCGTACATGATGGATACAAACCCTCAAAGTACCATCATATCCTCAATCACAACAACAAAGACCAAGATACAAGAGACAGTTTCATCAGATTCAGAGTCGGTTGTGGCAGATGTAGCTAAAACCAACTCTACACATGTCGTAAACCAATTATCACCTAGGCAAGATTTTCTTAATAATAATGGTGGTACCAAACCTAGCACAGAAATTGTGGTGCGTGATGATGTTATAAGAGACAATGACAATACTACTTCCAATCGTGATATGGTCATGCAGATAACAAGCGAAACCATTACTGATGCTGGAGAAAAGAGCAACCGTAAAAGAGGTAGAAAGCGTAAAATAGACTCTCTTACAATGGAGGCAGTCAAGAAACATGTTGGAAAACCAATAGATGAAGCTGTGAGGAGCCTTGGTGGTAAGTCATCTTATTTTTTATAGTTACATGTAGCCTTGCATTCGCATATTTCTTCACAATAATAGCATTTTTTGGCCATTTGTTTCTTTTCCAGTCAGCAGGTCTACATTGAAGCGTTTCCGTCGAGATAATAATATGAACAGTTGGCCATTACCAAAGCACAACAAAAAAACTGCCCGTACTGACTCAAAGCTGTCACAAACATCACAGTCAAAGCAGAACTTACAACAGTCTTCGAATGTACGTTTTGGTTTATTTGGTGTCGTGATCCTGTTGGTAAGGGTTAAGCGGTGGAGCTGTGCAAGTAAACGTCATGGGTTTTCAGGCAATTGGTGGAGTTGTGGGAAGCACAACCATCTTTCTTTTAAGTCAGATTCAATATACCAAGTAGCACGACTCATGGTATTCCTGAAACGGTGGAAAAATAAGAAGTCAACCAGGCATGCAATGCAGAAAAGAGATCACCTCGGGAGCACAGAAAAACCGCTAAATAAATTAAATGTTGATAGAAAGCTTCCAAATTCAAATCTTTTTTACGGATCCCTAAAACAGATTATGCCCAATGTAGTCTCAGATACAAGGAAGGTGACAGTGAAGGCAACTTTTAAAGATGATATGATAAAGGTTCAAATCCCTATTTCATCACGCCTGTTTGAACTACAAAATGAAGTGGCACATAGGACTAAGTTAAAGAGTGCAGGCTTTCGTCTAAAATACAAGGACGAAGACGATGACCTGATACTCCTTGCTTGTGATGCAGACTTGCAGAATCTTCTAGGAGGGTATTCAACAAGTAACAACACTACTGTCAAATTAATCATCCAGGCTGATGATTAAGCTATGAAACTATTCCACTTCCATAATGGTATTGGTGGCCTTGTATTGTATTTATGGACCTTTTATGTACTTATATTTTATAACTAACAATTGTCTGTATTATGAATAAAACTACCTTTAAATAAGTGGCGGACATCGAGTATACAAATCGTCATATGTATGTATAATCTAAAACGGATAAGGTTTTCCATGTTCAAAAGTCGGATTGTGATCAGAAGTAATTCACTTAGTTTCAGACCTCATATCTACAAAATTTGCAGTTTCAAAGACCAGCTTGAGCGTAAGGCTATGCTAGGGGTACATGGCTATTTCGGGGACATAAATTTGTGATCAACTCAATTTTAATCAGAACCAGATGGTTAAATATTACGGTGCACAATTCGGGTTGGAATTAATTCAAATTGTACATTAAAAAGAACACTTGAATCTAAGAGATAATATGAATAAGGGAGGGGTTGAGGAGAAGAGGTAAGCAGAGCTATCTTACAAGATGAGTTTTATCTGTGTTTTGCTAATGTAAATCCTACATGAAATTTTTTGGGTATGTAGTGAGACTCTATATGACAAGCTTACATGTGTAAATTATGTTAAAAAATGTGAACACTCTAGTATGAAAATAACCTATAGAGACTAACCTTTATTGTAGTCGTCAGAAATGGCATATTCACATAGTCGAATTAGCGTATGACCCGGTTGACTTGGCACATGATACAATGCGGTTACAAGGGTAGTTGCTTGCCTATTTGGTGCTCCAGTGAGAGGCAGCACTGCACAGTTGGAACCACGATGCAATTAGATCAGAATGACAGTCAAAACCGGAATAGAAGTGGGTTCAAATTCCCACTTGCATTTTTTTCCAAACATTTTTCAAGAACATGTTTATTGGTTAGAAGTATTTGAAGTCGATGATTATTAATTGTCAGATGAAACCATAAACTCACTGAACTACCTCTACAGCTTATACATTCGAGTGTGTATATGACAGGCATTTAAATACTTAGTGCAAACATATTCCCCCGATACAACAACACCAGGAAAAAAATGTAAGTGATCCTTGTCAAATGTTTATCTCCTATTTGGTAGTAGATTTAGGTGCCAGGATAAAGTATAATAGGATGAAAAAAATGAAAGAGTTTACAGCTGAGCAGAAACTAAATATGTGGCGGTGCAAACATCCTCACTAATCAGATAAAAATGATAGTGCATAAGATTTCAATCTACTTTTCAAAATCCCTAAAGGTTGTAAAACAGGGCTTTTAATACACGCTTAAGCTTTTTAGTTCAGGCTTAAAAACAAGTGTATGAAGTTGAGAAGAGGCTCTAAAGATTAAACAATAATCGCCTAACACACCCACTAATCGCAGCCAAATCAATAATGAAGTAGTTAAAGTTCATTTAACCTTTTACTCTTGGTACCTAGATTCCTTTATGTGGAATCACAACTATTGCAAATTTGCACACAAATCTATGCATTCTGATCCGTAAAAAATCCACGGTTATTCTTTTTGGTGAAATGAAGAAATATATCAACTCCAAACATTATGTGCAACGCAAAAACAGTTCATGATTAGTGCATATGACATGCCATAGCTCCCAAACATACTGCTGAGAGCAATTTACATTGAAATGCATCAACCACAGATAAAAAAAATAGAACCTTATCGTCAAAGAAGTCGAAGATCACTTAAAGACATACTCGTCAGCTGGGATGAATATCAGGTATGTAGAAGGAATACGCTGTGGTTCCAAGGAGAGTCAGAGGTGGCAATACTATCATCCTTTGAAGAAGAACAAGTTGAGCTTAAGCTACTCTCTGAAGTGTAGGCGGGAAACTCAATAACTCATAAAGGCGGAACAAAAGGTTATTTGAGTTTAAGCCTGTACCAAGTACGAAGTTGATTAAAGTAGTGAACAGTTGTTCACTAAAGTATGGGCGAGTAGTTTCGAAGAATGGACGTTCATTAAATACCTCGTATGACCTCTACTAGATTCTTGACACGTTGCAACTACCCTCACTAAGGACGCAACCTCTTATTGGTATAAATAAAGAATGTTGTAAGGAGTAAATGCTATTTCTTTAATTATTATGTTTATTATATGCATTTACTCCTTTGTCGAACTTACATTGTAGTCCTATGATCCTATCAGCTGGTCTATATAAGTTCGCTTGTAAACTTAATACAACGTCAAGTTTACTTGTTCAAAGGGTGATCTTACATTGTCATTCAACGTGTGTGATCCATAGCACATTCTAATACTTTGATTCTTATCAATAAAGCATTACACGATTGAAAAGTTATTACTTGTGTTATTTACTCTGAGCTTGAGCTTGGGCTTGTACTTTATGTGATGTATATTATGACGTCATGCCCCCGGACACGTATTCCGTCTAGGCCCTGTTTGGGGGTGTGACAAATACCTTTAGTGAACCAATGTTTAATTAGGAATGAAGACAGTTTGTCATACCATGCACGAGGTGCTTGTTTGAGACCGTATAATGCTTTCTTCAACCTATAGACGTGATATGGAAAATCAGGATGAACAAACCCTTTAGGCTGGCTTACAGAGCATCTTTGCAACTTTATCTTATATGTCGATGACATATTGATCATTGGGAAAAACATTCCAATGTTACAGGATGTAAAATCTTACATTGGAAGGTGTTTTGCTATGAAAGATTTAGGAGAAGCTGCATATATTCTTGGAATCAAGATCTATAGAGATAGATCAAAGTGGTTAATTGGTTTGTGTCAAAGTGCTTATATTGAGAAAATCTTGAAAAGATTTTTCATGGAGAATTCCAAACGTGGAAGTATCCCCATGCAAGAAAAACTCAAATTAAGCAAATCACAAGGTGCTTCAACACCTGCTGAGGTGAAGCGCATGCATAATGTACCATATGCTTTGGCAGTGGGATCCATTATATATGCTGTAAGATGCACTCGCCCTGAAGTTGCATTCGCTCAGAACATAACAAGCCGGTTTCAACAGAATCCAGGTGAACTTCACTTGACTGCTGTTAAGAACATTTTAAAGTATCTTCCCAATACTAAAGATATGTTTCTTGTTTATGAAGGTGATATAAAACTAGAGCTCAGGGTTTCTTGCTACACTAATGTTGGATATCTGACGGATGCTGACGACTTGAAGTCTCAGACCGGATATGTATTCGTTTTAAATGGAGGTGTTGTTGACTGGAAGAGTACAAAGCAGAGCATCTTCGCAACTTTATCTGCAGAAGCTGAGTATATAGATGCTTTAGACTCTTCTAAGGAGGCAGTATGGGTTAGAAAATTCATTTCTGGGCTGGGAGTGGTACCCACAATTAAAGAACTCATTAAGATGTATTGTGACAATACTAGAGCCATTACTATAGCTAATGAATCAAGAATCACTAAAGGTGCTAGACATTATCGTGCCAAAGTTCACTACCTTCGTGAAGTTATAGAGTTTGGCGACGTTAAGATAGAAAAAGTTCACACAGATGATAACTTAGCTGATCCTTTTACTAAAGCTTTGGCTTTTCCTAAGCATTCAGAACATACTAAGAATATAGGAATGCTTCAAGCTAGTAATCTCATGTAAATCTGTGTTTTTATTAGTATTTGGATAATTGGGATTGTAAGACAATTTTACTTTCTGATGAATAAATATACTTGGTATTTGTTTTCATACATATAGTAATTGTTATTACATCTATTTGTTTAGAAACTCATAAGCTCAAAAGATAAGCCATCTCAAACACCCCATCTCTTTTAATATATTTAAACATATGGTATCAAGATTTATGGGTTTCTTCTGTCAACGACTTCCTCATTTTCCGTGTAAATAACACATAGAGTTTTCAGATTTATTGTTCGGTGTGTGTTTGGGTAGTGTTGTGGGCGGTTAACGGGAGGTGGTGGTCGGCCAGGTGTTTTTGAAAGTTGTATTGTGAAGTATAAAATGTTGTTTTTTGTTTGTTATATATGTGAAAGGAACAAAAAATACCCTCTTATTATAGTAAACATTAGTCAACGAAACAAAAACGGGCTTTTTAAACTTAATTGTGGGGGGGGGGGGACCCCAAAAGCGTATTTACCCGGTTAACAAGGACACAAAATGTAGTTAACTCATTTTTTTGACGAGAACAAAATCTGAGAACTTGATATAGCTTTTCGGCAATATCCTTATAGTAAGAATCAAAACAAACCACACAAAAAGATGATAAAATACTCAAACTCGTCTTCATTTTTATCTTCAAAAACTACAACTTCGTTCTGTCACTACTTCATTCCGTCGTTTACTTCATCTATTCCTTACGATGTTTATTTAATTCCAGTCATACCAAACAGACCCATACACTGTGTTTCTTCGAGGTTGAGTTTATGAGAAAAGGATAGAAAATGAAAAGAAATACATCTAATTTGTGTTCTTGACTATTACTTAGAAGGAACGGAAAATGAAAAGGAATGAAAAAGTAGTGTAATTTAGTTGATTTTGAAAGGAAAATTCCTCTCAAATTTGGGCTGAAAATATTTTTTTCCTTTTACGTTCCTTTACTTTATTAAAAAAACTTAAGAACACAGTGAAAAAGTAGTATAAACGGATGTGTTTTTATTTGACTCAGATGTATGCGGTCTCATCGGATTAATCCCGAGACCTTTTTGAACCATTCGTTTGCCACCTTTAAATGTACACACCTAATGAGATTTGAACCCTTACCACTAAAAACCTTACGACTAAGTCATTTGATGATAATTATAATCACCCACAAAACAAAGATCTGTTAGTTCGTCAATTTTAATGCAGGTGTGCATCAAATTTGTAATAAACGTCAAAATTTAAAGATGGTATGCACTTTGTATATATTAAACTATCAATTTTATCTAAAAAATTGTTTTACATTAGGGATGATTTTCGAAAGGTATGCACGTAAATACCATTTGTCTTATGCATGACCGCGAGTTGTAAACCCCATCTGTTAAGGGGAAACATGCACGATGGATTGCTAAAACATGTCTAGTTGGGTAAATATCTATTGTGGGGATATGCGTGTGGTGTTTGTTACTGCATTTACTTTTTAAGTGCAATTATTAAAAATATAATCTATATTCTCAGGAAAGGTGTAGTGTAGGGGTGCTCTATGGTTCGGAAAATCGGATCGGACCGATCAAAAAATACGAACCAAACCGAAATCGACTTTGTCCAAGAATACCAGTACCGTATTGCATCCGGTCGGGTCACTACAAGGCATTAATTGCCTGTTTTTCGAAGTCGGATTTGGTTCCGTGCCGGATAAGAGGATCCGAAAAATAAAGAAAGGATGGACCTGGATGACTGTGACCGAATGGTTCAGTACGTGGCTAACGGTTTATCGGTCCGGTCTGGTCCGCGAAATTTTGCCTCACGTAATAGTGGTCGAAAATGTTTTTTTTTGCTTCTAGTAATGTGCATCCACTAAAACTTTTTTTTTTATTGGCTCATCACTGTTACAAACAGTATTATAGCTACTATAAAAGCTAGTAAATGCATAAAAAGAGGTCCCAATAAAAAATTTGGCTGTCGCAATCAATTCCCTTTTTTTATTCTTTGTTTTTTCCACATTTTACTAAAAAATATTTCTACAGAAATAACAAAAAACCCCATCTAAACGCGACCAGCCCAACTAAACCCGACTCATTTAAACTCATGTTTCTAGAAGACCTATCTAGACTCAAACCTTTCTAGATCTGTTTTGTGCCATTTCTATGGATAACACAATAGGTTGGTTTTTTCTTTATTGTTTTTGTGATCCAATAAAGTTTTTTTGGATAGATTATAGAATGTATTTTGAGGCCTTTTGAGCCATATGCAATTAGTCCCTCTATACAAAACCCAAATTGAATTAGGCCCAGAGGTTTATACCCCCATCTATTTTTAATATACCAAATGCAATCAAAACTAGTGTGAACAAGCATGATTACCCGTGCGTTGCTGCGGGTCGTTAATTTTTTTCGCATAGTTGCGGGGCATTACTATTTTTAATTTTTTTATTTTGTGTGGTATTATTTTTTCGTCCTCATATTTAATAGTTTTTTTTTCTTTTTCTTATATGGGCTTATGTGTGGGGCACACGTTTAAAGGTTTATTTTTTTGGCTATACGGGTTTTTTTTAATATAATTTTATGGGAACATGGCGTTTGTTTATTGTATTCTGTGTGGGTTTATTTTTCCGGTCTCATGTTTAATAGTGCGGGTTAATTTTGCGTTTAAATTTTTATTTTTATTCTTTTCTATTTTTATTTTGTGCGGGGTTTATTTTTTCGGTCTCAGTTTAAATAGTTTGTTTTTAATATATATGGGTTTATGTGTTTGGGCTCATGTCGGCGGCATTTTTTTTATATAATATGGCAATTATTTCTTGAAATATTTTTTTTCTATTTGTGTCAGAGCGTTTTTTTTTACTACATGCCTACAAACAAAAAAACCAATGAGTTGGCCCAAAATTTGGGAGCCCAAAGGCGAGCACTGTAGCGTGGTGGAACAAAACTACGTTCTTTTATTCTACGCAGAGGCATATTATTTTTATTTTTTTTTATTTTGTGCGGGTTTATTTTTTCGGCCTCATGTTTAATAGTTTGTTTTTTTTCTTATATGAGCTTATGTGTGGGGCTTATGTTTAAAGGTTTCTTTTTTTGGCTATACGGGTTTTTTTTAATATAATTTTATGGAAACATGGGCTTTAAATGAGAATCGCGCGTTACTGCAGGGCGTTTTTTATTTGTATTGTGTGCGGGTTTATTTTTTCGGTGTCATGTTTAATAGTGCGGGTTAATTTTTGCGTTAATTTTATTTTTATTCTTTTCTATTTTTTATTTGTGCGGGTTTATTTTTTCGGTCTCATGTTTAATAGTTTATTTTTTTATATGGGCTTATGTGTTGGGCCTCATGTCGCGAGTATTTTTTTATCTGAATAAGTCAATATTTTTGTATTTTTTTTATTTTATGCCGAGCGGTTTTTTTTACATTGCCTACAAAAAAAAAAAAAAAATTGCCAAATGGGCCGGCCCAAATTGGGAGCCCATTGGGCGGGTCCTAACCGGTCCGGTTTCTCGGTCCGGTCTGGTCCGCGATCCGTTTTGCTCACGGCTACTAGTGGTCGAAAATGTTTTTTTTGGCTAGTGATTTGCACACTCAAATTTTTTATTGGGACACTCACTGTACAAACAGTTAAAGCATACTGTACAAGCATGTAATGCATAAAAAAGAGTGTCCCAATAAAAAAATTGAGTGTGCAAATCAATTCCCTTTTTTTTATTCTTTGTTTTTTTCACATTTAACTAAAAAAATACTTTCTACAAAAATAACAAAACCCCATCTAAACGCTGACCCAGCCCAACTAAACCCGACTCATTTAAACTCATGTTTCTAGAAGACCTATCTAGACTCAAACCTTTCTAGATCTGTTTTGTGCCATTTCTATGGATAACACAATAGGTTGGTTTTTTCTTTATTTTTTTTGTGATCCAATAAAGTTTTTTTGGTTAGATTATAGAATGTATTTTGAGGCCTTTTGAGCCATATGCAATTAGTCCCTCTATACAAAACCCAAATTGAATTAGGCCCAGAGGTTTATACCCCCATCTATGGGTGTTCAAAACTAGTGTGAACAAGCATGATTACCCGTGCGTTGCTGCGGGTCGTTAATTTTTTTCGCATAGTTGCGGGGCATTATTATTTTTAATTTTTTTATTTTGTGTGGTCTTATTTTTTCGTCCTCATATTTAATAGTTTGTTTTTTTTTCTTATATGGGCTTATGTGTGGGGCACACGTTTAAAGGTTTATTTTTTTGGCTATACGGGTTTTTTTAATATAATTTTATGGGAACATGGCGTTTGTTTATTGTATTCTGTGTGGGTTTATTTTTCCGGTCTCATGTTTAATAGTGCGGGTTAATTTTTGCGTTAAAATTTTATTTTTATTCTTTTCTATTTTTTATTTGTGCGGGTTTATTTTTTCGGTCTCATGTTTAATAGTTTGTTTTTATATATATGGGCTTATGTGTTGGGCCTCATGTCGCGGGCATTTTTTTTATATTAATAAGTCAATATTTTTGTAATTTTTTTTTCTATTTTGTGCCGAGCGTTTTTTTTACATTGCCTACAAAAAAAAAACCAAATGAGTTGGCCCAAATTGGGAGCCCAAAGGGCCGAGCACTGTAGCGTGTGGAACAAAACTACGTCGTTTTATTCTACGCGAGGCATTATTATTTTTATTTTTTTTATTTTGTGCGGTTTTATTTTTTCGGCCTCATGTTTAATAGTTTGTTTTTTTTCTTATATGAGCTTATGTGTGGGGCTTATGTTTAAAGGTTTCTTTTTTTGGCTATACGGTTTTTTTTAATATTAAATTTTATGGAAAACTATGGCTTTAACTGAGAATCAGCGCGTTATCTGTCAGGGCGTTTTTTATTTGTATTGTGTGGTGGTTTATTTTTTCGGTCTCATGTTTAATAGTGCGGTGGTAATTTTTGCCGTTAAAATTTTATTTTTATCTTTTCTATTTTTTTTTGTGCAGGTTTATTTTTTTCGGTCTCATGTTTAATAGTTTTATTTTTTTATATTGGGCGTATGTGTTGGGGCTCCTCATGTCGCGGGTATTTTTTTATACTGAAATAAGTCAATATTTTGTATTTTTTTTCTATTTGGTGCCGTAGCGGTTTTTTTTTACATTGCCTACAAAAAAAAAAGCAAATGGGTTGGCTCAAATTTGGAGCACAAAGGGACGAGCATGTAGCGTGGGAACAAATCTAGTCGTTTATTCTCACGACGGCATTATTATTTTTATTTTATTTTATTTTTTTCGGCCTTATCTAATATTTTTTTCATATATAAATCGTTAATAGTTTTTTTTCCTTATATGGGCTTATGTGTGGGAAGCTTATTTTTTTAAAGGTTTCTTTTTTGGCTATATGGGTTTTTTTTAATATAATTTTATGGGAACATGGCATAAATGAAATCGTGCGTTACTGCAGGGCGTTTTTTAATTGTATTTTGTGCGGATTTATTTTTTTTGTCTCATGTTTAATAGTGCGGGTTAATTTTTGCGTTAAAATTTTATTTTTATTCTTTTCTATTTTTTATTTGTGCGGGTTTATTTTTTCGGTCTCATGTTTAATAGTTTGTTTTTATATATATGGGCTTATGTGTTGGGCCTCATGTCGCGGACATTTTTTTATATTAATAAGTCAATATTTTTGTAATTTTTTTTTCTATTTTGTGCCGAGCGTTTTTTTTACACTGCCTACAAAAACAAAACAAAAATTGCCCAATGGGCGGGCCCAAATTGGGAGCCCATTGGGCCGCCCAAAGTCGGAGCCCAATAAAATGGGAAAAAAATGTAGTGTAGCAAGGGGGGAAGAAACGACATCGTTTCAACCCCCCTATATGTTTAATAGTGCGGGTTAATTTTTGCGTTAAAATTTTATTTTTATTCTTTTCTATTTTTTATTTGTGCAGGTTTATTTTTTCGGTCTCATGTTTAATAGTTTATTTTTTTGTATATGGGTTTATGTGTTGGGCCTCATGTCGCGGGTATTTTTTTTATATGATAAGTAATATTTTTGTTTTTTTTTCTAATTTATGTTGCGAGCGTTTTCTTTTTTACATTGCCTACAAAAAAAAAAGCCATTACTTTCTGATGAATAAATATACTTGGTATTTGTTTTCATACATATAGTAATTGTTATCCTTTATTTGCATGTTTAATCTTTGAATGATCTTACCATTCTAAATAAGTCTATTGTCGGTTAACAATATGAGAATATTGTTACATAAGGCAAATGTGAGTGTTGGTTGTATTTTTTAAATACATGGATGGTTCTCACCGAACTCATATGTTATTCACAAGGGTTGCATATTGGACACCCCAACTTTCGTACATTTACTTTTGGATCCTTGTCATAAGTAAGATGTCGAAAATGGTTAAATAAGTCATCATTAGACTTGAGATACAAACAAGTTATGCATGTGTGGATATCACTTTTTAATTATAAGTCAAACGCTATCCTGAATAAGGTAGTTATAAAGGCTATTCTTGGAAGTGATGTGAAGCAGCATCCACAACACTTGTAGTCAACAAAGAACTTGTTCCTCCACTTGATAAGTGTAGTATGATACCATGGGCCCTTTCTATAATTAATCAGATAATTGCATGGCCATGCCCAAAGGGTAATTCAAGATGATTCTTGATTATATTTGGTATATCTGAATTAACTTCGATAACGAGAAACAAAATTGTTGAACTATATGGAATGAGTTTAGATCTATATCCATGGTTTAACGGTATCTGTAACAAATGGATGATATTAGCAAGAAATACATAACCATTATACTGAGAATGTTCTTGGAACTTCATCTCAGGTATTTCTAGTTTTAATAACAAATGGAGTGTTGCTAGACGTTTCCATTGTTAGTATAAACGCAGTCCGCTACTCCAACTCCCAAGTGGGAGCTGTTGGAATGTGGTAGTTAGATCCGCGTGTTATACGACTAGAAGTACGTGAGCCTATTAGGGGCACACACGTTAAGATACATAGAACACATTTATTTTTAATATACTTCACGAAATGTATTTTAAATAACATTAGTTCGTTACCTTTTATAACTAACTTAATGTGCATTTAAATACATCAAACCGTAGGGACTAAATTGACAAAACCTAAACCATAGGAGGCCTAAGGGGGGCTGACCATATGTGTTTGGGAGAGAGGTGTTTGATTCGATTTAGGAAAGGAGGTGGAGATTGAGTGGTGAACTAGGACTAGGGTTGGGTGCCTATATAAACACCCACACCCTAGCTCATTCCTCATTCATTCTAAACCCTAAAATCATACAACTAAGTTTTGGTGCTCTCCTTTTCCTCCCAACCGATTTAGATAAAACCCTAAAAGGGTTTTCTGATTTTCGGTTCTCCTTTTCCTTCCTTGTTCGATTTTCGGTAAACCCTAAAAGGGTTTCTGGTGTGATTTGGTATCCCACAAGTTTGATTAGATCACAGTAGGATCAAGGAGATTCGGTTTACTAGTTCTCCAAGAGTAACAACGATTTGAAACCTCAAAGGTTTCATCTTTCTTGGTATTCGGTTGAACCGAATTCGGTGCAAAACCCTAACTAGGGTTTGGTGATTTTCGGTTCAAATATAACAAAGGTTGTTTGTGATTTTCGATTCAAGAAAAGTGCAACACTCGGTGTTCGTGAGACGTGAAGTAAAGACTAGCATCTTGGCGTATTCGTTGGACGTGTTTTGTGAGCAAGTGACAACTTAGTCACAAAGTTTCAAGGTTAGAGATTCTCGTTGTTTGCTTTAAGTCATTCAACTAAAAGGTTAGTATTTCTTTTCTTTATACGTGTGTTAATCGTAAACGTCAAACTAGATTTATCCGTTGATCCCAACATGAACATTACAATCTACATATGTACACTTACCTTGCACTTATCAAGTTAACTACATTTTTGGTCCTTGTGGTTTATTGGGTATGACGGTTCTGGTCTAATAGTTTAAAATGTAACGGATCAAGTCCGTTTTTGATCGACCCGTAACACTATTGGTCCATTTGTCGTTAACTGTTAGTTTGACTCGTTAAAAAGTTTTGAAATGACTAAAATGCCCTCAAGTAATGATGTGCAATGACTAAAATGTCTTTTTCCTTTATTATTATTATTATTACTATTATTAAAAACACAACCATTATCCTCATCTATCCACTTTTTTAATAAAACAGAACCACCACTTATCATCCATTCACCTTTTTACTAAAACACTACCATCACTTTTTTTTCATCGTCTATACAATTTTTTCCTAAAACAAAACCTCACTTTTTCATCAACACAATATCTTTCATCTTCTTCACATACCACAACCACCACAAAACCATCAATCATCATTTTCCATATTATAGTAAGAATCAAAACAAACCACACAAAAAGATTATAAAATACTCAAACTCGTCTTCATTTTTAATCTTCAAAATTACAACATTAAATTACAAACCAATATATTTTAAACATTTTACCTACAAAAATATTTAGATCTGACAACCAAGCCTTTGCTACCACCACATGTCCACCACCTCCTGCCTTGCAATATCTACTCCATCCACCCCTCACCACCATCCACACCCGCCAACTTTTAAACAACCTTTATTTATGATATAAACCTATATCTTTGATACAATAAAAGAAGATCCAAAATGGGAAAATACTTCAAGTACCTTCGGTCTATACATCTATTTGTTTAGAAACTCATAAGCCCAAAAGATAAGCCATCTCAAACACCCCATCTCTTTTAATATATTTAAACATATGGTATCAAGATTTATGGGTTTCTTCTGTCAAAGATTTCCTCATTTTCCGTGTAAATAACATATAGAGTTTTCAGATTTATTGTTGGTGTGTGTTTGGGTAGTTGCTGGGGGTGGTTGCTGGAGACGGTTGACGGAGGTGGTGGTGGCCAGGTGTTTTTGAATGTGTGTGTGAAGATAAAATGTGTTTTTTGTTGTGTTATATATGTGAAAGGACAAAAATACCCTCTCATTTAATAGTCAACACCAGTCAAACTAACGTTTTGGACCAATATTGTTACGGGTCGACCAAAAACGGACGGGATCCGTTACATTTTAAACTATTGGACCAAAACCGTTATACTCGGTAAACCACAAAGACCAAAAATATAGTTAACTCATTTTTTGAATGAGAACAGAATCTGAGAACTTGATATAGCTTTTCGGCAATATCCTTTTTGACGTGTTGCCTTGGAGAAGCAACATTATACACATCAAGTCAGCGTTTTTATTATTTGACATCTCATTAATTATGTATGTAACATATAATGCTTCTTTCTTTGAGATCATATAGGTTGACACTAACCGCGATTTTGGAAAACGTACTGTGCTTATCAATGAGATAATGAGAATACAAAAAGTTTGGTTGCCGAATGTTTTTATGAGAGTGAGAGAGAGATCCCTTATTAGGATCAAGAAATGGCATTCAGTTTGGTTTATTAATTATTTAATATTAATATTACCTTGCACCCCACGGCAAGAAAGTCAACCAAGCTAGCTAATTATGTTTATTCATCTTACGTAGTGTTTGGTACGTCGTAATGAGAGTAGGAATGGAAAACATCATTACGAAAGAATGAAAAAATCATGTTTGTTTACAAATTATACATGTAATTATTTATTACATGTAATCACTCATTACATCAAAAACCATCATTTTCATTCATTAAGGACCCCTTGTTTTTTTTCATTACATCTTGAAAGGGAATGACAATTACATAAAAACCCTTTATTAATTACTCACCAAACAAAAAAACATAAATCATTAAAGTCTATTTTAGACTTTTTATTATCGATTACATTCCATTCTATTTTTGCAACCAAGCATAATTACAATTGTAATGCGTCATTTCATTACTTCATCTATTCCATTACGATGTTTATTTCATTCCGTCATACCAAACAGACCCTTACACTGTGTTCTCGTGTTTGAGTTAATGAAGAAAAGGAAAGAAATTAAAAAGAAATACATCTAATTTGTGTTCTTGAGTATTACTTAGAAGGAACGGAAAATGAAAAGGAATGAAAAAGTAGTGTAATTTGGTTGATTTTGAAAGGAAAGTGTTTCCTCTTAAATTTGGGCTGAAAATATTTCTTTCATTTTACTTTCCTTTACTTTATTAAAAAAACTTAAGAACACAGTTTATAATATAATTACCCACAAAACGTATAAACGGATGTGTTTTTACCTGTTGAGGTTCATAGGGGACGAACTATTTGACTCAGATGTATGTGGTCTCATCGGATTAATCCCGAGACCTTTTTGAACCATTCGTTTGCCACCTTCAAATGTACACAACTAATGAGATTTGAACCCTTACCACGACCAAGTCATTTGATGATAATTATAATCACCCACAAAACAAAGATCTGTTAGTTCGTCAATTTTAATGCAGGTGTGCATCAAATTTGTAATAAACGTCAAAATTTAAAGATGGTATGCACTTTGTATATATTAAACTTAGGGGTGTTCAAAAAAACCGAGAAACCGACAAACCGAGCCGAACCGCTTGATCCGAAACCGAAAAAACCCGAAATCGAAGAAACCGAAACCGAAAAAAACCGAAACCGAAAAAACCCGCTTATCACGGTTCGGTTTCGGTTTTTATTTTTAGATATCCGCGGTTAACCGAACCGAACCGTGTATAATATACAATAAGTTTTTTAACTAAAACTTCAATTAAGTATAGAATATTGGATTATATTATTGCACTACTTTTATTATATAATGAACTTTTTTGTTCCTAATGTAAACATTCGCTAAACATCTATTTGTGAAAAAAATTTAATGTTGTCGTAACTTATAATTGTCCAACAAATACTTTTTGTTAACATGTTATGTGTGCTTATATGAATACGATTATTGAGATCGAATAACTTTAATATGACTTTAATCTATTTAATGTTATTTAAATTTACTAAAATGACAATTTAGGTTCTAAAACATGTTATCGTTCATAAGTTGAACTCGATAAAACGTCTACAATGGTTAACCGTGACCCGAACCGCGGGTAACCGCTCATGTCAGGTACCCGCATGTCCGGTTACCCGCCTAGTACGGTTCGGTTACGGATAGTAAAATTAATTACCCGCCCCGCGATGGATAGTATAAATCTTCCAACTAACCGAACCGAACCGCCCCGTGAACACCCCTAATTAAACTATCAATTTTATCTAAAAAATTGTTTTACATTAGGGATGATTTTCGAAAAGTATGCACGTAAATACCATTTGTCTTATGCATGGCCGCGAGTTGTAAATCCCATCTGTTAAGGTGAAACATGCACGATGGATTGCTAAAACATGTCTAGTTGGGTAAATATATATCTATTTGGGGAATGAGTTTAGTTGGTCACTGCATTTACTTTTAAGTGCAATTATAAAATATAA
This sequence comes from Tanacetum coccineum, assembly GCA_026074375.1. Lineage (NCBI taxonomy): Eukaryota > Viridiplantae > Streptophyta > Magnoliopsida > Asterales > Asteraceae > Tanacetum > Tanacetum coccineum. The sequence goes on along the minus strand of BQNB010009543.1, from coordinate 2,005 downwards.
TCTATATTCTCAAGAAAGGTGTAGTGTAGGGGTGCTTATGGTTCGAAAATCGGATCGGACCGACTAAAACCGAACCAAACCGAAATCGACTTTGTCTAAAACACCGAACCGAAATGATCCGGTCCGGGTCGGTCCGGTCCAACAAGGCATAATTGCCGGTTTTTCTAAGACCGAATTGGACCGAGGACCGAAAATATAAAAAATGATGGACTGAGGACCGGACCGAAATAGGTTCAGTCCGGCCCGGTTTCTTGGTCCGGTCTGGTCCGCGATCCGTTTTTCTCACGGCTACTAGTGGTTCAAAATGTTTTTTTTTTGCTAGTGATTTGCACACTCAAATTTTTGATTCTTTGTTTTTTTCACATTTTACTAAAAAAAATACTTTCAACAAAAATAACAAAACCCCATCTAGATGCTAACCTAACCCAACTAAACCCGACTCATTTAAACTCATGTTTCTAAAAAACCTATCTAGACTCGAACCTTTCTAGATCTGTTTTGTGCCATTTCTATGGATAACACAATAGGTTGTTTTTTCTTTATTGTTTTTGTGATCCAATAAAATTTTTTTGGTTAGATTATAGAATGTGTTTTGAGGCCTTTTGAGCTATATGCAATTAGTCCCTCTATACAAAACCCAAATTGAATTAGGCCAGGTTTATACCCCCATCTATGGGTGTTCAAAATTCGGGTAACACCCACATAAACCAAAAACCGAAACTAGATCGAACTGAAATTATCAAAACAAGAACCGAATTAGATATTTGGTTTCCGGTTTAGAAATGGTTTTAGCACTTTAAACCAAAAACCGAACCGAAAAACCAAATTTATATATACTTTTATACATATATGCATAAGATGACCATTAAAATTTTACCATAATATAAAAAACACTTTTTAAACTTGAAATGATTTTTTTTCTTCTAAAAAATCTATAATTAAAATTTAAAAAAATATAAAATGATGTGGTTTGGCTTAGGTCAACCCGAAAACCGAGCCGAATTTAAATTCGGTTCTCGGTCCGGTTTAATAATTTGAGTTCGGATTGGTTCGATTTTCGGTATTACCACAAAAAATTAACTGAATAACCCGATAGCTGAACCAATGAACACCCCAACCCCCTCCCTTCTTTTATAACTTTTCCCCTTTAACCTCTTTCAATGTGGGGGGTGGGGGTATGCTTGGCGGAATCACTATAGGTATGAGTTTGATTATGAAGTGTAATATGAATGAGTATGATCCTTTCAAAAGTGGTGCTTGGCTTATACAAGTTGGGTTTGAATCATTTTAATAGAATTTGAATATTTGAAATATATGTAGTAGAGAAATTTAAATATTTAATATATATGTGTTGGAGGAGAAACACGAAGACCCACTGGAATGAACAAGAAAGACACTTTTAATGGATATCATTGTCATTCCATTATTCTCATAGACATGTACCAAACACACCCTTTAGTATAATTAATGAAGTATTATGTAAAATTATTGATGGTTCATGTCTTTATTATTCTAAAAAAATAGTAGTAGTTGTAGTAGCGACAAGGACTCGCAATTGGCTATCACTTGTGAGCACCAGATGAGAGTTTTATAAAAGTGTTTGATAACATAGCTATATGTATTAGTGATTATTAAATGTTGAATAACGTAAACCTAAATATGCTAACGCTAAACACTACTTGAAGTAGTGTTTCAAGTTCAACAATAGTCATAATGCTTCTTGTCAAATGAGCTTCCAATTTCAAAAGCATAGTAATATTAAAAAGATGAAGAGTTTGTCGATTCCATGAAGCGGAATTACAATGAAAAGAACTTAAACTTTTATAAATCAGTATTTGCTGCGACCTTCAAAAAGCTGCATATGACAAACTTTTATCAGTTCATCTGTATCCCCTCTTCGTGCTAGTTCTTTCACATATGTCATACCACCTCGTTTTGTTGCTCTCCCTTTTTGTAAGCACATCCATAGGCTTTCTTCCTCAACAAAAGAATTTTTTCAAGTTCC
>BQNB010009542.1:48415-86498 GCA_026074375.1 Tanacetum coccineum | reverse complement strand
TCTCTTTCTTCTGTCTCAATTCTAGTCCGTGTTTCATTCCGTGTCGTGACAACTTAAATACTTCATCCGAAGTACTTTAGGCATATTTAATTCGCGAAATGCAAATTAAAAAGTCACTCCTCTTCGTAAAATTTTTGTCAAAAAAAACAAGTTCAAAAACCCTTGATTGAGGGCGGCCCCCATATAGGCGGCCCCCCAATATATTTGGGACCGCCGGTAAATATGGGATCGCCACCAGTAAATCACAAAATGGGACACTTAAACAAAAATTTTCAAAATAGAAAAACAAACACCCCCTTACCTGCTGCCATTGACGAACACGACCCAAAACCCACCAAAACTCAAAATCAACTATTAAAACATCAATTAAAGATCAAATCAACACTAATAATCAATTCTAATATCACAAAGATCATCAACTGTAAGTCATTTCATTTATTTTCTTTTAATTTGAGTCTAGGGTTCATGATGAACACCAAAAATTGAAATTGGGGATTTTTGATTTTTCTTTCAATTTTGTACAATTAAGAGTACTAGGATACAATGTATAACTAATATGCTTCCTGTAGATATAGGATTTGCATACATTTGTGAATTTATTGAAGAATTGATTTCGAACCAAAACCCCAATTTTATTTTCAAATCACTCACGTTAGGAACATAATAAAATTATTGTTATGTATTGTTAATCCAATCCAAAAACGTTTTCAAACACATGCATAATGATCTCATGAACAAATTTCGAGATACATAATTCATATGTATTTTTCGACTTGTTTGGATGAGAAATATCAAATTAAGGAGCGTTTGGGTTAACTCTTAGGATGTTATATTTAGGTCGAGTTCACATTTGTTACATTTAGGCACACACTAGAAACATTGCTCATGACATATTACATGTGAAAAAGGAATAAAATATGATTTCATTCTTTTTCTAGGTAACAATGCCTCGAGCTACCAGTCTTGATCATCAAAAGACACGAAACTACATACCCCTAATATCAAATGAATTTAATCAACCCTTACTAAATACAATGGCTAATCTTGAAAAGTGGTACTTTCATGAGGGGAGGGTTGTAAGTCCAAACTTTAAAAATATGAGTCATATTCCTGCTAAGTTTGAGTCAATCGGGTTTGATTGTTTGTTAGACATTAACGAACAAATTATACCTCGCTTTGTTCTTGAGTTTTACTGTCAACTCACTTTTGCCAATAATCATGAGGGTCAATTCATTTTTAACTTCGTCATTCAAAATAAGTCATTCTCCCTCACTCTTGAGGAATTTGGTCAAAATTTGAAAATCCCATTCAAAGGTCAAGCCTCTAACACCGAAATGTGGTCTCTTGACCATTTGTCAGTAAGTGTTCCAAGTAGAGGTCTTTATAAAAACCAAACCTCCATCTCCAAGAGTCATTAAGTCTCTTATTTAAGTTCCTCAACAAGGTTAAGAGACTCGTACCTAAAATAAGAAAACGATTATCGTATGTGAAAACGAAATTTTAACCTGAGAGATTCAAACTCATATGAAACCTTGCGTTGATATTATTCGTGAAAATGCCATTTTTCTAGGAGGACATATGGATCATGTCTCCGCTTGTCTTTGTCACATGCTTTATATGCTTTATTGCTCGTACAGTCTAAAAAATTCACCTTGCCTATTTTATAAGCAAAATTAATGGAGTGATTTACTAACAAATAGAGGTTACTTCTACCCTATGGTATAGTTATTAACTCGTTTGATTAAATCCATCATTAGAGAAAAACCTGAATTTGCCAAATTGCAATAATTATACTAAATGGGTTATTTACATGGGATAAATAATGCTATAAAATAGACGTTATTTGATGTCATCACTGCTACTTTGGGTTGCACCTCCTCGCTAAACCACCAAGATTCCATATGTGTTAAATGAGTGCTCGTTGTCTCACTAGTCACACCTGCGGATTCCTTTACCGTGTCTATAATGATACGGGAAAGGGTGTTTCACATCTGACATGCGTCACTTGCTGACGTGTCCTCCACCAAAGCACATATTTTCTCATATATTGCTGCTCTAAAAGTCTTTACTGGATTTTCGTTCAAGTTCTTCCACAAGATCCTTGGCCTCCCTGTCACTTCCGTCTTGTGTTGTTGTCTCTCAAAAGTACATCTAAGGTAACAATCTGTGTTGCGATGAGCATGTCACTTAGAAAAGCCTTACAATCCTTGCATGCTCTAAGGTCTCCTTTGCGGACTAGCAAGTAGTCAATTTGGGTGTTGTGACCCCCCACTCTAGAAGGTATTTAAGTGGGCACCACTCTTCTTGAAGAAAGAGTTCAATACTACCAATTCGTAGGCAGTAGCAAACTTTAAAATTATGCGCCCTTCCTCATTCCTGGATCCATAACCAAATCCTCTATGTACCCCCATCTACCATCCACTGCAGCTTCGATGTGGTTGTTTAAATCGCCCCCTATTATTAGTGGTTGGTCAGGCAGGAACTCCTTCACAAGCTCGTCGAGAGCATCCCAAAAGTTATTTTTTCCACGTCACTAAGACCCACTTGAGAAGCGTATGTGGTGTAACAATTAAAATCGCCATGATCCTACTGCTCCTCCTGGTTACTTGCACTACTTTATCTTTAAGTCTTGCGGCCAAAATGACTTTTACTCCGTTTCATCTTGTTCTATAGCTCGAGTACCAAAGCTTGTAGACGTTTCCCTCCATCGTACTAGACCTCTTCCATTTAGTCTCCTGGAAACAAGCTATGTCAACCTTATGTCTCCCTAATACGTCAAAAAGATTCAAGAGCTTTTCGGTCAAAGACCCTACTGTCCAACTACCCACCCTATTCATATGAGTATCTACTACTCTACCATATCCTCTTGTTCCCCTAAACCTACCTACCCCTCCTAACTCAGAAGGATATGACCTTAGGTGATCATTACTATCTGTCTAACTACGACCTATATCCTACCCTTAAGAAAACAAAGGCAACAATAAAGGCACTAAAAGCTAAAAGGGTGCCACAAAAGGGAAGGAAAAAACAAAGACACGACTAACATGAGATAGCAATAAAGGATAACAAAGAAAGTATCAAAGAAATAGAAAATAATAACAATAAGGATTAACCCGATTTATAAAAAGCAAAACAGGAATGTAGAAACTAGAAGGGAGGGTTGAATAGTTTACCACTTTTTAAGTTTGTATACGATTTTTATATAAAACCTTTGATTCGAGTTTATGTGATCTCAATATGCATACAATATGAACAATCAAGATAAGTAAATAAATAACAACAATAACACAATATTAATTTATGAGACAAAAGGAAAGAGTTAGAAAGATCAAACCACAACACAAGGATTTGATAGTGGTTCGGTAACGAAGCTCCTCTTCGCCCTACTTCACTCCTCGAGCACCCTACTCGAGAGTTATCTTTACTATGTCAACAAGCTCCTTTTAGGCGGAGAAAACCATACACAAGTAGCTTACACCAATTTCCAACACTAAGCCAAATGTCGCATTCTAATCTTAGCTATTTTAAGGCCTATAATACTAACCACCCTTACAAGTATTTACCTCACCTAAATACTATCACGATCAACCCAATCTAACTATTACACACGATTACAAGAGATTTAAGTAAATTGCAACATACAACACAATCGTAACGAAGTTATGTAAACACAACCTAACCTATAATACTTCGAATCTTGATGATTACGAGTATCCTTCTCTTGCACTTGAAGGGGTAAGCTTGGATCACTTGGAAACAAATGCTTATAATGATTATATGATCAAAGGTTTGGAAATGTGTTTGCTGATTTAAGACAGAAAGAAACTAGGTGCAAAAGGTGAGAAAATATGTGAGAATAGTCCATTATTTGGCAAGGCTGGGAGTCGAAATACATTGTCGGCCCCCTTAAATACCTTGTTGGGCCCCTTATCAATAAGGGGGCCTCCCATACCTATAAGAGGGCCGCCCCTATAGGACGCTCCAAGCTTTGTCCTTTTTTGGGAAGGTTTTTTCTAGGACAGTGTTAATACAAATAATGTTTAAAAATGTTATTTATATTTTTTGACTTCTCAACGTTTTGATAATAACAAAATGTAAAAACGTTTACAATAAAAATAAACGTTTACAAATTATTAAATGTAAAATTTCATTTCTAAGATTAGTGATCACTTAAGGTATGGACAAACAAATTAATTAAGCATGATTAGTGATCAAGAAAATATTTTTCTCTTAATACTCACTTTTAATTCTACAAAAGTATTTTCTCAAAAATACATTTACAAAATATTCTCTAATTAGAATAAAAAGTTTTAATAAAAACTTAAAATTTGAAATTTAATTTTTCCCCCAAAACGGAAGCTTCTACACTAGATACAACCTTCCCCACAAAAAGACAAAAAAGGGAGCGGAGTCTAGGAGGCGGCCCACAAAAAGACAAATAAGGAACCGCCGGGATCGCCCCCAGAGAGCCGTTAGGATTCCCTGCCTATAAATACTGCTCCATTCCCAGCAGAAAAACATTCCTCTTTGCACGAATTTTTCATTCTTTTCTTTCTCTCTCTAAATCTTCTTTCTCTCACTAAAACTCTTGATCACTAACATACTTAGATCTTGTTTCAAGTGATCTAATCTCTTCTTCTCATCTCTTCCCTCTCATTCAAGTGCAAGAGAAGAACACTCGTATTCATCAAGAAACGAAGTGTTAATTAGTGATCTATCCTCCTTTCTTCTAAGTACCAAAACTCTATTGTATTTATCTTGTGTATTTGTGTGATTCGGATATTGTGTAGATCCGATAGTGTAGATCTTGTGAGTGTGTATATCTTGTGAAGTGGTAGATTGGTTCTAGCTAAGATTAGGACTCGACATTTAGCTTAGTGTTAGAAAATAACGTAAGCGACGTGTAAACGGTTTTCTCCGCCTAAAGGGAGCTTGTTGACATAGTGAAATCTCGAGTCGGATACTCAGGGAGTGGAGTAGGGCGAAGAGGTGCTTCGTAGCCGAACCACTATAAAATCTTGGTGTCTTGGTTTGGTTGTTTCTTTCCTTATCTCTTTACATTATTATTGTTGTTATCTTGTTTTAGTTTAGATAGTTATTGTTTGTTCATATTGTGATTTGATTGAACATATAACTCGGATCTATAGATTTTTTAAAGTAAACTTTTTGAAACGTAAAATAAACAGGTAAACTATTCAACCCTCCCCCCTTTTAGTTTCCACACCATGGTAACGTGATTGTTGTTAGACGCATAAATTATTGGCCCAAGCCATTATGGGCTTGAGGTCCATTAGATCTAGGGTTTAGTAGCTTATTCTCAAAGCTATGTTCTATTATAAATAAGCTACTAAACCCTAGATCTAATGGACCTCAAGTCGACAATGGCTTGGGTCAATAATTTATGTGTCTAACAATTGTATGGCAGAGTAACCAGATTTATATATTGCCAGTAAAAAATTAAAAAAATATATTAAAACAATTGGAGAAGGATGTTAAGTGCTTGCCTTTTAACAGTAGTTTATCTTTTTAAAAACTACGTATAAAAGGATACTCTTTAGTCCAAAGACATCAATCTCTTCATTAGGTTGCACCCCTTTTATTTTTGTTTTTTATTCCTAAAGGTCTCAACATAATTATCTGTCATTCTGTAAATGCAGATGTGCTGACATGGACCGTGTAATTCCGGCTCTTATGGATGTCTCTGAAATTATAATCAACCCATTTATAAATAATAAGGTCTGATATCATACACAAAGTTTTGGTTAATTAAAAGTTAGTTTTTAGCTTACACTCTGGATTTTAGCAACATTTTTGTTTTGATTTCTATAAACGGTTGTAAGTTGAGTTCCAGATGTGATGATGGGACCAATTTCGCTTTGGAATACACTTTGATTTCTTCAATCGGCTAGGGTGTTAAACTATTTTTTAGCTTCAACATAAGGTGTATCAATCAATTGAAGCGTGAAGAAAGTGTTCACACTTGCAATTACGGGTGTTAATTAAATGGATCAAATTGAAAATCTGCTTGCTCCAGTAATGTGAAAAGGTTGCTATGGGCACACTTGATGGGGTCATAGATACTGTGTCCGTGAATTATATGCAATTGCGCATTGGCAATCAATTGCAGGTATGCTCAATCTTTATCACTTTTGGAGTGGGCCATCGCCAATATATATATATATATATATATATATATGTGTGTGTGTGTGTGTGTGTGTGTGTGTGTGTGTGTGTGTGTGTGTGTGTGTGTGTGTGTGTGTGTGTGTGTGTGTGTGTGTGTGTGTGTGTGTGTGTGTGTGTGTGTGTGATGTTTATGGGATTAAAGTGTAGAACAAATTTTAAAAGGTAGAATCATTCAGGCGGAAAACACCCGAGCCTTATAAGAATGGTCTTAAGGAAATGATGCTTTTTATATGTTTCTGATTCATAGGAATGAACAAAGAAGCGTAAGAGTTTGTTGGAGAGTTGTTTGACTCACTTGCACGACGACATCAGATAACCAAATAAAGATGTAGGATTATGGTAGACAAGAAATTGAAAGATACTTTGTAATTCTTAACATGAGTCTGAACCGAAATACCATCAGGTGTAACAGCATATTGGCCTGATGTAGTTGACCAAGTTTTTGAGATGAAAATCGGAGAATTCATCAAGCTCCTCAAAGAAGAAATGTCGTTTGGAGACTCAATATCAGGTAACCTAATTAAAACTTACTAACCATGTAAATATTTACTTCTCACACATCGTTATTGATTTGTTTTCTTTGTTATTTTAAGGAAAGCGTGATTCGGTGTCAACTGGAAACCGACATGACTTTTACCCAACATTTCACAAGACTCCAAACAGGAAGTTCTCAGAAGAAGAATGGGACAATTTCATAGAAAAATCAGCCAAACACGTTGTTACTCAGCTAGCACTTTGAAAGACGCAAGACGTGTACTTCCTTTAGCAGTATGCTTAGTTGTTGATGTCCTCTATGATTATCTTGGAGGGTTAAATGGAGATGTTATAAAGAACAATTTTGTAATGCCATTTTTTGAAACGGGCCGCGTAATATTTAGCTACATAGTTATAAAATAATTTAAGTTATAATTTAAACTTTTAGTCTAAACACCATTTGAGTTATAAGTTTAACATTTTGTACCTAAGTGTTCACTTCGTAATGTCGGTGTAAATTGTTGAAGTGTAAGTATGCCGCTTAATGTTTAACTAAATAGTTATAAAATAAGTTGAGTTAAAGGAAGATTAAACGCATACGGCTCTTTCAAAGTAAGGTTTATCAAAATAACGTACCTTAGAAAGAAATAGGTTAGGTTTCCCGATTTTGTAGAGGACACCAATAACTGCAATTTGGTGTTTAGAGGTTGGGTCTATGCTCTTATGAACCATGTGTAGTTCCAACGAGTACCTGCAATATCAAATTTGTTCAACAGTTTCAATGTCCACAACATTTTATAAAAGAGGGTTTTTGACGGTTAAGATTTCTATCAAGCACAAATTGTAGAACACGATAGAGGCGGATTATGAACCTTTTGTTGTTGATAGTGTGCTCGGACGGCGAGTGCCAATGGGCTTGTTTCAGAGCGTATGTTGTTCCATTTATGTCAATTGAACCCGCATTGCCCTCCCAATGAACCTAAGTTGGATGAAGTTAATGATAATGTCAAATAGGATTTGTTACTAATGTTGTGTTCATATATAAAACGAAAAAGCAAACCACTAATGTTTATTAGAGATGTTAACAAGCCTAACCAATTGTGAGCTACTTGAGGTAGGCTTGGTAAAACTCAGAAACGAACTGGGCGTAAGAGCACAAGGTACGGTGGCTGGTGGCTTGAGCCATCGGCGAAAACGCCAGCCTACGGCGCGAAAACCACACCGTGGGTGGCGTTTTCGCGTCTCGGCCGCCACCACCAGCCGAGATGGTGGGCGAAAACGCGACGTGAAAACGCCACGTGTCGTACCGCGTCTCGCGTTTTCAGATCTCGCGTTTTCGTATATATATATATATATATATATATATATATATATATATATATATATATATATAAAATTTTATTTTTGGCTGAAATGAGAATATGTGTTTTGGTTAATGAGATATAAGGTTGAAGATAATTATACAGTGTATATGTGAATATTTGATGAAGAAGTAACAAATAATTTGAAGTTTATAGTTTTTTTTATATATAAAAATGAAAAAAATGGAAAAGTTTTCCATAACACTAAAAAATATGATGTTAACTAAGGAGCCACTTTTTGGTGTTATGGGAGTTTTTGGTGTTGTGGAGAAAAAAATGCACTTTTTGCCATTACTTGAGTCATGACACCAAACCATACCTAGTGCTCTAAACAAGCGTGAACCCGAAGCTCGGTAAAAGCTCAATAACTCAATATCCTATTATTTTAAATTACTCATGAGTTAACATAAATTTCTTTTACTTAAGTGGTACTCAAAATCTAATAGTAATATACTTTACTAATAAATAATTTTATATATATTAATCCCTCCGTTTCTAAATAAGTGTCCACTATTGACTTTTGAAGTTAATCTTCTTCAACTTTGACCTTAAATTATTTTGTTTGTGTTATATAATACTTGATGAAAATCATACCAATGAAAATACATTTAAAATTCAATCCGTTCATATATTTTGCATTAAGTATAATATAACACAATTAAAATAATTTAAGGTCAAAGTTAAAGAATAATGACTTTGAAAGTCATTGCGAAGATATAGTCTATAATTTGTACTAGTTCTGGCAAAAAACATGCCAAATAACGAACACACACCCTTAGGTTTCCTCAATCGTATTTTTTGATTTTAAAATTAGGTTCCGATATTGAAAAGATAACGTATCCTCTAATATTCGTTGACCCGAGTTAATATTGACGATATGGAGGAATTTTCGGTAAAATATCAAAAGAGTATTATTGATTGACTTTTTTATATAATAAAAGAGTTATATTATTTTGGAGTTTTTTATCAAATTGAATTTTACGACAAAAAAATTGGACAAATAAGAACGTTTGATTTTGCCACATAGGCATTTTTGTGGAGAAATATGATGAAATAAAATAAAATAATATATATATATATATATATATATATATATATATATATATGCCAAATTTGTAAAAAAAACTTGAAAAAAGATAAGGTAATTAATAAAACTTTAGTGGTTTTTAATTTTAAATACATTATATAGAGTTAAGTGTAAATCCATATAAATTTATAAGTTTTATTATAACTTTGAAAAATAAACAAGCAACCTCTTAAACTTTATACCCTTAGACTTTATATTTTAAAATACAACAAACGTAAATAATTTTCTAAACAAAGATTTAACAATATCTTTTCACATCCCAAATCTATCCGAAGACTTTTAAGTGGATTTTTCATTGTCGGTTGAAATCATGTTGTACAACCAAATAGAAAAACACCAAAGCACATAAAATATCATAAATAAAGAAAAATGGTTTTCTAGCTATTCATTGATGAGTTCGGAATAATTGCATTTTTTTCTTTTGGTTTAATACGTACTAAAATTCTAACATTTAAATTTCTTAAAAAGTCTTTATTCCATTGACATGTGTGTATGTCTATAAATCATATACAACTATCGGAGCCACTTTTATATCTTAAAAAAATGTTTGTGACAGAAAATGGGTAAAACTCTTTTTACATTTATATATGTATTGAAGATATACAATAGGTAAATCTTTGTTTGACCAAAACATATTGTATGCACAAAACATAATACTTATTTGGGTTTTTAGTTTTCTATATTCTATAAATATTGACGTTTTTGATATCTCAACTTAATGCTTTTAAATTCGATTGCGAAGCTAAAATTTTACATGTTTTAACACAAAGTATGACCATGAATCCTAAGTATAGTTGACACACTCATGCAGCTATAATCATAAAACATATACAATATCAACTGCATCCCCAACAGTAAGAATATCAGCCTTCCAAAGTGGAGGTCAATGGTTCGAATATAACGAAGAGAAAATTAATCCTCTTGTGGCCTCGAAGGTTCACTTGAGCCGACTCCGGCTACCGAAAAGGATAGTTTCGCTGGGATTAGTCGGCTCATAATGTCGAATCAGAAAACAGGTAAATCAAAAGAAAAAAAAATAATAATTATCCCCAAGTTCAAAGAATATATAAAAGATTTAATGAATCTATTCTCTTCATATGATTTCGATAATACTCTATAACATAACTTATAAAACAGGAAAAAATAAAAAATATACACATATTTAAAAAAACATAATGTCTAAGCTCCGTGCATGCACAGGCATTAAAACTAGTATCTTACCTAGGAGGTAACATATTTATTTATACTAAATACATAGCTTTAATAATAAGCAACCTAAACCTTAAACCTAATGGACCACAAGCCCACAATGGAGCTTGGGCCAATGACTCGTCTAACACTCCCTTCGCAGTTTGAACGGGAGTTGACCTCAATTCCTTTAATATATATAAATATAATATAATAAATATATAATATAGATATATAATAGGATAATATCAATAATAGAGAGAGATAAGTATTACGTGAGGCTTTTAAATTTTTTTTACTTTTGACCAAAGTAAAATCCCTAAAAAACCTTCCTGGGTCGTTTTTCGACGAGGTGCGAATTTGAAAATCGGTTACGTTTGTGATCGCGCGTTTGAATGGTCAATATTTGATTTTGGATTCTATTTCTACTAATAATATGCAAAGACAAGTAAAGGCAAACCTAAAACGAAAGCAATTAAGGCTAAAATACTAAAAACGATAACGGGATTCAAATCTCGTTCTTTAAAAAATTAAATTCTACAAATGCAAATTTAATTTTTATAAATCCTAAATGATAAAAGAAAATTTAAAAAAAAGAATTATATTTTTTTGACTTTTATATTATTTATTATGAATTAAAAACACTTTTTATCTAAAAAATTAATAAAAAATACTAAACTAAATTGGAAAATTTTGAAATATTTTTAAAAAGTAACTTTTATAACCAATGTAATCTAGTAAAAATAAAAACTGGTTAAACGTGAACCAGCTTAACTAAATAAGCTGTTAATAAGCCGAAAGGACTTAATTTAATACTTAAATGGGCTAAAAAGGGGGTAAGTATTAAATGTTGCAAAGTATGACAGATGAAAGTCTCAAGGGCAGTTGATTGAGGGTGTGTGTGTTAAGGTACTTGTGCTATAAAGGAGAGGTCACAGGTTCGAACACTGTTGCCTCTCTTTTTGAAAAAACATTTTTTTCATTGTTTTTCTTTTTAAAAACTTATAAAATAAGATGAATTAACAAACTTTAAAAAAAGACACTTTTTACAAAACTCAAAAATAAGCTAGAAATAAGTTAAAACCAAAAGACATTTTACTTTTTTAACTACGTGACTATAAGGGCTAAACTGTTTGGCTAAATAAGCAACAAGAAAAAGCAAATAAGCTAACAAAGATGACTACCCTAACCTAATAAGCAAAGCTAAGCAAAAATTAAGCAGTTTAAATAACTACAAAGCTAGAAAATGGCATATGAAAATGATTGTTTCACTCAGTATGTGCTGAGTTTTTTAAGATTTTTTGTAAAGACAAAAGGGTTTATTGCAGCCATATTTTAAGCTGGTAAAAGTTATTGTAAAAGCTCAAAAAGTTAACACAGATCAAGCTTACCATCCAATGAGCTTATGCAATCAAATTTAGACCCTAAAACAAGCTTAAACTTATCTAAAATGGATATTCAAATCAGAACTTTTAAAACTTTGAAAAGAAGACTGAAAGCATGACAAGTTTTGCACTTAAAATCAAAATGCAGAATGCAAACCAATATAACAGCTCAATCAAATAGCATACATAAGGACTCAAAACAACAAGCATGAAAATGGAACTTACAAGTACTAAATCTAAATCAAGCCAAATAAGCTAGATTAAAAGGCAACATGACCACAGATTCAAATCATGTGAGAGCACAATTAACCTTAAACTAGAATTTTAAACTTTAAAAATAATTTAAACTAACATATGACTAAAATTAAGCTAGGTAAAAACAGACTTAAAGCCACAAATAACATTTTGCCTCAGTTGAACCCATTTTGAACCTAAAGCCAAAACATCCTTTTAGGATTTTAGAAAACCGCGTTTAGGCTAAGACAATTTATTTAGACTTTGATTTTGATGAAATAGATTAAGATCAAATGATAATCAAGGACAAATACAAAAATCTACAGAAAAATGGGGCAGATTTTAAGAAAACTAACACTAAACATTTATAAGCTATAAACTAAATACATTAAGCTAAACTAAGGCAGAATGAACACAAATAGGCAACATTAAGCAATAACAAGCAGATACGCAGATAAAAAATCTAAAATAAGCAAATAACATTAAACAAGCTAAAAATGAAAATGGAGAAGTGTACCTAGTCCCCTTTGCTTAAACAAGGACATAAATGCACAAAAGAGCTTATATTATATTTTCCCCTACTAGCTCTACTTATCAGAGAAAACTAGTAAACTCATAAGCCTTTCCAAAATTGGGCTTAAATATCATACCCTAAAGCATAAAACCATAAAACTTTGAGTGTTGAGAAACAAGAACTTAGTGACTTATAAAAAACTTAAAGAGCTTATAAAAATTTGACTTGGAAACAGTTTTTTAACATAAAAAGCATAAGAGTAAAACAAGGTAAACGATTGTAATACGGTTGAGTTCGCGGTAATCAATACACAAGCGCATGCTCCCATCCTTCTTCTTAACAAATAAGACCGGTGCACCCCACGGTGAAACACTGGGTCTAATAAAGCCATTCTCCAACATCTCCTGTAACTGCTCCTTTAACTCTTTCAATTCAACAGGTGCCATACGATACGGAGCCTTTGAGATAGGTTCAGCACCGGGAATTAACTCAATGCCAAATTCAATCTCTCTAGCCGGAGGAAGTCCAGGAAGTTCATCGGGAAAAACATCAGCGAATTCACGAACAACAGAAAGATTTTCAATATTAGGACTCTCCAAAGATGTGTCCATAACAGAAGCCAGAAAACCTTGGCACCCATGAGAAATCAAGGTACGTGCCTTCATAGCAGAGATGAGCTTAACGGACTTAAGCGGTGAGGAACCATGATAAACAAATTCAGGTTGGCGAACGTTACCAAAGATCACAGTCCTAGCATAGCAGTCAATGGTAGCTCGATGAGAAGCCAACCAATCCATGCCAAGAATCACATCAAAGTCGAGCATATGGATAGGAAGTAAATTCGCAGGACGAATACGATCATCAAAACGTAGAGGGCAATTAACATATTCATGGTCAATAAGCATATGGTTCTTCATTGGGGTTGAAATGATTACACGTTCAATTAATGGTGTAGGATTCATATTAAGTTTCTTAGCAAAAGTGGTTGATATAATAGAATGTGTAGCCCCAGTATCAAATAAAACGAAGACAGTACGATCATCAATGTAGAGATTACCGGTAATAGTACCTGAAGTCTTTGCCGCCTGATCACGAGTCGTAGCATAAACTCGTCCTGTAGTAGGAGGCAGTCTAGCAAAATCCGCTGGCATACTTTGCTTCTGCTTCCCTTGGGGACAATCCTTCACCTTATGTTGAGTAGACCCGCAAGTAAAACATCCCCCAGTAGCCTTATAACAAACACCTGGATGAGGCTTTCCACATGTAGTACAAAGAGGTGGAGGAGGCAAAGTCTCAGTAGACCTCCTCTGACTTGCAGAACCTGAAGCATGACCCTGGTTAAAATCCCGAGTTGACTGATTCCTGTGCTGGCGCTGGTTGTAGTTACCCTGACCCTGGCGGTCATTCCCATTCCTACCATAAAGAATCACTAATTTTGAAAAGCCCCGTTTTGATCATTTTTATAAATCTAAACTTATTGCCACACATATTTTTGTATTTTCCTTTTTTCTCATTTTTTGTACTTTTTCTTTTTAAGCAACTAACTAGAATGTATGGACTTTCGTTATTTTCATAACTTTAATGTCATGAAATAAGAAGCACTTTAATCCTAAAATGCCCAAAAGGATAAATTCATCGTACCCCACTATTCCACCATGTTCCAAAACACAAGCTTAAAAACGAAATCACCGTTAAATACAAGTTAAGATGCTAACACTACTCATACTTGTACCTTGTGAAACTTTTCGCTCCCGACAATTATTATATCTTTAGGGTGAATGGTGTCTTATTTCGAATTCAAAACTAGATCAATACGGTTTTCCAGAGATTTTCTATGCTTCACGTTCCACCCAAAAGTAATGAGTTTAAAGGCGAGATCATCTCATGTAGCGACTTTCGTCTCGGCACATCCTAACCTTGCGGCTAAGTGACCAGGCTTTTGACACCCCACAGAGACTAGTATCGGGACTCACGGACCTTCGGTTTCAAAACCCTTGGATTTCCCGTATATACATAAAATCAAAACTTAAAACGAAATAGTCTTAGTTCTAAAGCATATTTAAATTTAAGAAAAAGAGATTTTCCCTATATTTATTAAATCACATTTATTACACTTAATATAATTACACATCCTTTAAACTAAGGAAATCATCGACCTTTTAGAAGGCTGCAACATCGGTTGTGAGCCGGCAAGATGCAGCAAACTTTTATCAGTCTCAGATAATTACTATGTGCCTTACTTAGAAGACTGCAACATCAGTTGTGAGCCGGCAAGATGCAGTAAACTTTTATTAGCCCACAGTTATTATTATTATTATTATTACCTCGTCATTTTTTTATTTTATTTTTATAACTTTATATTACCATGATATAGAGAAAATTCCTTTTTAGAAAATTTAAGTATAAATTTGAACTAAAATTATTGATATAAAAAAAAAATCGTTGATATAAGTTTAATTTTCGAAGAGAGCACGTATTATTAGTCCAGTTAGAAGCTTATGGGAGAGAAAAGCCACAAACTACACTTATGAGCTCTTAAGATTTCAACTAATCTTTGTTTAGCATCTAACTCATAATTAACTCTATCATTTCTCGTTCTTCGCAAATTCAAAATCTTTAATAAAAAGATCCGCGAATGCTTAGTCAAAAAAGTAAGGGACAACTAGAGCTCAATTACGCTCGATCGACTCAAAATTTATTCTTATTCTACCTAGCAGAAAGTCAAACATTGTGATAAAAACAACATATATATTTTTTTAAAAATTTAAAAATTTTCATTTTTGGTATTTTTAATAGATAAAAACGGATTACGTGGAAAACAACGTTGCAGGCACACTCAAACGATTGATCCCCCTCATACTAGAATTGAACATTGTTCCTCATTGTTTTAAGAAGGTCATATGTAAATCTACAGCCGTATTATTAGTATGCATAAAGAAAAACGATAGTCATAAGATAGATATTGGAATTCCCCAATTCATGCTAAGGATTGAAGCTCGAGTGAACGAAGGACAAAACTACGAGCACGAGAGGCTTCATAATCCGGGGCAATCCTGGACATATAACAAAACACAAAACACAAAACACGAGAAAGGAAGAGGCGAACCTCCTCACAACACACTTATTCGTTACTATTATATAATTATATAAGGATAAGCATGGGTTGCCACCCACGAAGCGCTTATTTTTGTTAACCGAGTCTTGAGCCTGACTCGATCTCCCATACTTGAGTTTGTCAAGGAGGATAGAAATAGAGAAATGGAACATCCAAGATAGGAATGTCCTCTCCATAGATCATCATCGGGCTTTCAGAAAAATTAGAAATGATCTTTGAAGGATTAAAGCCCCGATGAGATAAGAGATGAGGAGATTTCTCCTCATTAGAAGCAAGAATTACATGATTGAAAACTTTGTCGTCATTTTCAGATGAAAATGGAAGCAAAGTGTAAAACATATGAAAGAGGGTGGGAAGGGTGGGTAAAACATTAGGCACATGAACATAAAGTTCCGAAATATCACCCACCACTTTGGCAGTCAAAACTCCCGTATCGGGCTCAATTTCATCATCATCCGGTGGTTTCGCAGGAGGACGAGGGGATGATGGAACATCAAAATGAAATGACTCATTTTCATGAAGTGAAGGGGAATCATTGCTAAGCAATTCTTCAAGGAAAAGGATATCCCCTTCAGAGTCATAGTCATCATTCTCAATGCCCGGTGGCATCGAGTCATCCGGAGTAAGAAATAAATCGATCTCCTCCATAAGAGAGTCACTATCCTCAACGGGGATAGGAGATGGAGAGAAAGATTCGATTATAGCATCAGAATTTTCAGAATTAAATTCTTCCGGAGGTCGAGGAGATGAATTATCATACAACAATTTCTCAACAAGACGAATTTCTTCCTCAGGATCAAAGTCGGCTTCATCAATTTCTGGAGAAATCAAATCGATATGAGCGAGTTCACCGGAGAACTCCTCGAGAAGAGAATCGATCTTAGGAGAAGAAATAATCGAAGTATCTTGATTAAGCAAAGATTCTATAAGATCAGACTCAGCATTAAAGTGATGCGGATCTATCTTAGTAGAAATGATTTCTTCATCAAAAAGAGGGTTCGAATAAATTTCCTTCGGAACGTCCTCATCAGAAAATGACTCGTCGTCACTAGAGGAAAAATCGTCGTCAGCATCAAAGAGAGGATTAGAGAAAGTTGTAAAATTATCACAAACGGGCACATCACACTCACTTTCGATATCGAAAAAAATCCTCGGACTCACTTAGGATTGGGACAAGGTTCTCAACACTAGACTTTATTAATTCATCCAATTTCGTTTCTGGAATAGTGCTAAGATGCTCGTACCCCATACTTAGAGAGTTATCGAGCTCCTTGGTTGGTAAGACGGGTGTGATTGCAATAGTATACTCCTCGTCATCATCTTCGTAGAAGGCAGGACAATTCCAGTTCGGAGTATTAATATAATATGCCTGCTCCTCACTTATAATTTGCAAATCTTTAAGAAGTTTATGAAGCAATTCTTGTAAATCCTCTGGTTGATGTTGCTTTTCTTTACAAGCATGCTTAATTTCAAAAAAATTCTCCTAAGCTAGCAATAAAACCTTTGGCGTTTCTCTAAAAGATATACAATTAAACTTATTTAAAAAGGTTTGTATAGATTTCATTGGGTTTTCTCTGGCTTGCAAAATTTCCACACTCGTTTCTTGAGGATGTTGATGAATGACGGGAAACTGCGAGGGTTGAAATTGGTCAAAACCGGAAGAAATAGAATTATAGAAATTTTGGTTCATCGGTTGACACTGGAAAGTCTCATGAGGACCCCCGCAGTTCTCACAACAAAGATATTGTTGTTAGGACCCCCTAACATCGCCCGCAGTTTTCACAACAAAGACATATTGTTAGTTCGAAAATCAGGTAATTTTGAGTGGAAAATTACAAAGTCTTGATTTTTTGGATAACCAAAAAAAGAAACACGGTGTCAGAGATTAAAGTAAACTATAACTTGAGTGGACATCGAAAACTCATATGAGCATCGTTTTACCCACAAACTCGCAAGAAATACTATTCTCGATTGGTGCATGTTGGAGTTGGTCACAATAGAAGTGATGAGTTATCATTATAAGCATAAACATGGATTTGGTCATAGCACAAACTCATGTTCCGGATCCTACATTGCTACAATCAGCACTACAGTTTCCACCATTAAATCGGACCTCCAACAACACAGTGACAACCATGGAATGAGTTAACGTAATACAAGACGAACAGCAATAAACACAAATAAGAGAGTAACCAGATCAAGAAGTAAAACACGAACTAAGAGAGATAGAAAGACATTCATTTATAGCACAAATACGTAAGAAAGAAAAATATGTTTGGTAACTCGATAATCGAACAAGTGTAACTGTAGCTCTTTAGACAAAACGCCACAAGCACAAGCGGCAGGAGCGGGTTAAGTGCGGCACTGCCTAATAAAAACCTTCTCCTGATCGCGGGTAGAAGTCTTAAGGAGGAATCGACACCTCCTTATAGCCTCCTCTTATAGTTTAAATCAAAAGGTGAGCCGATATCCAAGTTGACACAACGGTCGTTTTTGTGGTTTTATCAATTTTTTTATTTTTGGTATTTAGATTCTACTTGAAATATCCACAAATAGAAATCGATAACTTCAAAGGGGAAGAGGATCTTCAAAACACAAATCTCAAACGAAACACGATAATCGTAATACACTTCCCCGGCAACGGCGCCAAAATATGACTACAATCCTTTAGTATATATAAATATATATAATAGATATATAATAATAAATATATTATCGGGATAGTACAATATAAAGAGTGGGTAAGAATTCCGAAAGGATTTTAAAAGTAAAATTACTTTTCCCAAAGTAAAATCCCAAAAACCTTCCCGGAGAACTTATTCCCTCCACGGCGAGGCGTGAATTGAAAATTGAGGTTACGTTCGTGATAACGTGATTGAATGATTCAATGATTTTTGATTTGGAATCTATTTCTACAAATAAAATGCAAAAACAAGTAAAGGTAAACTAAAAACGATAGCAATAAAGGCTAAAACAAGAAAACGATAACGGGATCCTAAACCTGTTCTTTAAAAACCTAAATTCTACAAATTAAGAACCCCTACAAATGCAACTTAAATTTTTAACACGTCTTAAATGAAAAAAAATATTATTAGGAAAAAAAAAAAAGAAGTTATATATATTTTTAGTGAGTATTATGAATTAAAAACATTTAATCCAAATTAAATATTAAAAATAATAAAACTAATTATGAAATTTGTGAAAAAAAATCACGAAAAGTACTTTGAGGTAAGCTAATCCTAGGAAAAATAAATTGGTGTCACCAGCTTATTGAAATAAGCTGTAAATAAGCCAAAATGGGCTGAAAAGTTAAAAGGCTAAAAATGGTATATAAAAGAAAAATAAGTGGAGGGTATAACGAACCAGACCCAAAAGGGCAATATGTATGTGTGTGTTTGTGTATAATGCATTGCTATAGAAATAGGTAGGATCACAGAACACCCAGAAGCACCCTCTCATTATTCAAAACCATTTTTTTCGTCTAATTTATTCTTTTTACAAACACCAAAGCTAAGAAAAATAAGCTATTTTTTTTAAAAAGAGACGTATTTATATAAACTAAAAAATCCGCTCTTAATAAGCCAGAATAAGAGGTCTGACAGTTTTTTTGTCTTACAAATAAGCTAAATTATATTAAGCTAAATCTGTTGGAGCATTTTAGAGACTAAATAAGCAAATAAAAAGCAAATAAGCTGAAAACCTATAACTACCTAGACCTAATAAGCAAAACTAATCCCAAAATAAGTATTTCAATAAGCTGGAATAAGCACTTAAAAGTGACAGTTTTGCTTTGAAATTAGTTAAGACTTGGAAAAATTAAACTAACACTGAGTGTGCTTTTTAAGACTCAACAACAAGCTGAAAATGAATGCAAACAAGCCTGAAACAAACATAGACCTAAACCTAATAAGCAAAAGTGAATAAAAATAAGCTAATCAAATAAGCCGGAAAGTCATTAAAAGCACAAGCCAGCAACCCTTTAAGGTGACTTTTAAAGGACTAATCCACAAACTTTAAGCTAAAGATTAAAGACTAATAAGCATAGATAATAGGCTAAGAAGCAAAAACAGATTAAGACTAAGTTTGAGAGAACTCAAATAAGCTGAAAACATCAAAAACCAACAAAATCTTAGGCTGCATACCATCTTCACATATAGGCTTTTTAAAACAGACTTTAGAAAACTAGATTTTTTACTTGACAAAAATTTAGAACTAATAAGCTAGGAACATAAGCTATAAGCCTAAAACAGATAAAGAGACATGCTAACTAAACTTAAACAAAGCATGAAAAGCAAAATCAGAAATCTGAAAAAGCCAATAAGCATAAAAGTTCTGCTGTGCCAAACATCCCTTTAAACTTTTGAAATCCACATTTAAACTAAGACAGTCTTAAATAAGCAATGAAACCTCAAAACCAGATAAGAATTAGATAAATTAAGCATGATTAAGCATTTATATAAACAAAAATATAGTACTATTATGAAAAATGCAAAAAAAAAGAAATCAAATAAGCAGTTTAAGACTAAAAATAAGCAGTTTGACATCAAAACTCAACCAAAAGACTTTTAAGCAGGAAAATAAATTCAAATGGCAACCACTAGACTAAATAAGCACAATTTAAACAAAATAAGCAACATAATAAGCAAAGCCAAAAGCGTAACATTGAACTAATAAAGCAATTGCAAGTAATAAAGCTAGAAAATAAAATAAACAGAGCTAGAAATAGAAATGCACCATATCCCTTGCTTAAACAGGGAATTCAAATAATCTTTTTCCAAGCATAATTCTACAAGCTCAGCTTATTAAATAAGTTGTAAACACCCCATAAGCCCTTCTAGGGTTGGCTTATCATCCAAAAAGCTCTTAGAAACCACAAAATACACCCCAAATTGCAATGTACTTAATCAACAAGCTCAAATAAGATTTAAAAGTTTATTTGAGCTTTAGGGAGCTTATAACAGCTTATAGATCTTATTCCAACATGTGAGTTAATTATCAATAAAAGTAAAAACAAACGGATATTGAAGAGGCAACTTGCATTAAAATTAAACATTTATTAATCCCAATTAAAAGTACAATGCACAAAAAGAGAAGTACTAATAAGTATTTAAGCTGTAAATACTGTAAAGTAAATCATACACATACTCCTAAAAAAACTAACATAACCCATAATGAAGAAAACGCGAGCTCCATCATAAATAGCCGAATTCAAAGCTGTCTAGGATGTTCGGTTTTGTGAGGCATTGTATAACGAAAACATCATCATAACCAATCATTTTTCTCGTTCCACCCAGCCTTGCAATCCCAAGGCCCTAAATCCATATTCAATGTAACATAAGTCCAATCAAATAAAAGAGTATTATGCCATTGGTGGATATGTCTGATGTGAAAGTTGGGTCCCTAAGGTAAGAGAGATGGGTTTTAGTTACTGTACAAGGATGTGATTAAGAGTGACAGATGACGTAGTACAAAAGGGCGGAGAAAATGTTTTTAGAAAAGGTTTTTGGGTTTTTGTTATAACAGGGTAACGGGACAAGGTAACGGGGTTAATAGTTAAGGGTATAGGGACTGACTGCGTTAGTCCTTAAGGACTAACGGTGTAAAATGGTTAGGACCAATGGTGTAATAGGCTGTAATGGGGTTAATGGTTTGGGCGTTTGGTTATGTTTTTGGGCCGGGTTATAATGGTAAAGGGATTTTGGGCCACAAAATAGATTTAGGGCTTATTATAAGTAAGCTTAAAAGCTTAAGTCTTCTATATGCTTAATGGGCTGACCCGACCCATTAGATGAGTGCGGGTTAGCCCATTTAAGATTTCTTCGGTTTGGCTTCGTATTTGACTTTTGAGTTTGACTTGGTTGTCTTTTTGGTTGACTTTGACTTTGACTTTTTACGCTCTTTCTATTCCCGTGCTCGGTTTTGTTCTTTTGGCTTGATTTTTGTCTTTTAGTGAATATCCGGTACCTGCATAGTATATATAGCAAAACAAGCATATATTTGGCATTTTATGTCCGTTTTTTGTCATTTGGGGTCGTTTTATTAGGTAAAAAGTATGTGTATTTAAGCACATACCAATATGTGTGCAAAACATAGCACAACTTTTGTAACAACCTTAGTTCTTGTAAACAATTAATCTTTTGCCTATCTATCTATGCAATTTTAATGTTATTGTGTTTTGTCAAGTATCAAGTTCAATTTTAATGCCTATTGATTAGTCTTTTTTACTAACCCTTTTTATATAAATAAATATATAATACTTATGAATATATAATAAGGATAATTATCAAGACAAAATCAATGAAACCGAAAGTAGTATAGGATATGATATCTGTTCCTATTTTGACTTTTGATTTACATTAATACCTGGTGGTCAAGTTAATTGTTGCTCCCGAACGATAGCTAAGCAGATTGCGGTTACCTTGAGGTTGGTAGGAATTACCACCTTGATTGTAGGCTCCCACAGCATATACGTTCTGATTTTGGCCAACGGTGGCTGGACAATCATTGTAAGAATGAGGACCACCATAAGTTTCGCAACTCGGTGTTACGGAATTAACTTGTTGGTTTGTTTGAAGCATTCTTGTTAAGTTCCTATTCATCTCTTCCATTTAAAGCTTAAGGGATGCTATTTCTGGAATAGAAGAAGTGATAGAACTCGATGACTTATTCCGTTGAGCGAAAGTATCCTAATCATTATGATTTATTTTATAGGCGGTCATATTCTCGATGAGATCATAGCACTCTTCGGGGCGCCTTTTTATAAAGGTCCCGCCGGCAGCAGCATTGATGGTATCACGATGCCTTAATGTTAGCCCGTTATAGAAGGTATCTATTTGAGTCACGGGTAACATGTTGTGGTTAGGACATCGATCAATTGAAAGCTTATAACGTTCCCAAGCTTCGAATAACGACTCATCGGGTCTTTGACGGAAATTTGTAATATCATTTCTCAACTTGGTCACCATAGAGGGTGGGAAGTATTTTCCGAGAAATATTTTTGCCATTTGGTCAAAAGAGTTGATAGAATTCCTTGGCAAACGATCAAACCATTCGGCGGCACGATCTTGCAAGGAGTAAGGGAAGAGATGTAGACGAAGGGCGTCATCGGAGACCCCATTCACTTTCATGCTTTGGGTGACATGCAAAAATTTGTCGAGATGCTTGTTGGCATCATCACCCGGTTCGCGAAATGGACACGAATTTTGAACTTGTTGAATCATGTCATTCTTAAGTCCAAAAGTCGTTGCTTGAATTGCAATCAGAGCAATTGGTCCACCTCGACCATCTAAAGACGGTTGGCATAACTCCTCCATAGTCCGGAGGTCGGGAACTGGTAAACCACCTCCTCCGACGGGAGGTGGTCCGGCACCACCGGCTCCATTAGCGGCCATGTTAACTACAGGAGGATTATCAAAAGGTTCTTCAAGATTAAAAGGTTCAACAACTGCCGGTGAGGCTTGTTGTTGAGGACGATTTTGATTACGAGATTGAGAAGGAGTGCGCATGCACTTAAAATATAAAAAAGAAAATTTACACTAATTTTTTTGGTTTTTCAACAATTTTTCACAATCTATTTTAATATCGGACAAGACACTTAAACCTAATAATCAACAAGCTTCTCGGTAGCTCTTTAAAAGAATTAACTTTTAAAGGTGAGCCGTACGTCGCTAGTGACACAAAAGGCAAGTTTTAAATCTTTGGTTCGGGAACTTATTAATGGATAATACTTCAGTTGAAAGTATTATATGTTGGTGTTCTTTTACCAACTTGATGATTTTTATTGATAATTAAGGACTATTTTTGATTTTTCTTGATTTTGTTTATAGTTTTTATATATATAAATATATAACAAGGATCAAAATCAAGAAAATCAATGAAACCGGAAGTAGTATATGATGTTCCCGGGTCGTAGTCCCAACGAGGAGTGAATTGGAAAGTCAAGAGTCGGTTTGATATTTAATGTTTGAATGAAAAAAAAAGATTTGGATTTGGATTTGGTTTTTCTAAATCTACGTGAAAAATAAAGTAATCTACACTAAGAACGAGAAAATTACACAAATTATACTAAAAAATGAAAACGGGAAGCTAAAACGACACACTAAAAATCCTAATTTTTCAAAATTAAGCCTAAATTGATTTTTTCACTTTTAATAGACTTAAATTGACTAAAAAGGAAGTTTAAAGAAAACTAGAACGAAAACGAAGTTAAATTGAGCTAGAAAATACGAAAAACGAGCAGGGGAACGAATCTCGCTCTTTAAAAAATAAAATTTTGCAAAAATAAACCTACGAAAGTTTTTCTATTTTTCCTAAGTGAATAATGATAAAAGAAAATTTTGTAAAAAAGAAAAATATTTTTTTGATTTTTATTTAATTTTTAATGATTAAAAAACTGTTTTAAAGAAAATAAATGATAAAAAATTGTAAACAATTTTATAAAAATCTCAAAAAATGCAGAAAAGTGGATTAAGGTGAGTAGATTCCAAGAAAAATAAGAACTGGAAAGGATGGCTTATAAATAAGCCAGAATAAGCACTAAAGAGCTTATAGGCTAAATAGCTAAAAAAAGGGTAAAACAATTATGTGTGCAAACAATAGCGGATGAGCTATTGTAGCACAATTGGTTATGGAGTGTGTGTTAGGGCGTTGGTATAAAGGGGGAGGTCCAGGGTTCGAGCCAGGGCCTCTCTCTTTTTATAAAAACTTTTTTTTAAAAACTTGTAAAACACCTAAAAATAAGCTAATTTAAAAAAGGCAATATTTTTGAAACTTAGGAATAAGCTGAAAAATAAGCACAAAAGGGGCAGTTATGAGCTTTTTTATCATTAAGGACTAAAATGCTAACTGCTAGGCTAGTTTTAAGCCAAATAAGCTGAGGAAAAAGTCTAATAAGCACTAACAGATTATGCTAAACTCCTAATAAGCTAGCAATAACAAAAATAAGTTAAAAAGAACTGAAAAATAAGCCTAAGGAAAGCAACTAAGGGATGGCAGATTCTACTTCTATTACTAAGGCAAAAACTTCTAAGCTAATGGGAGCAAAATAAGCAAAGCAAAAAGCAAGATAAGTCAAAAAAGATAAGCTACCCTAACCTAATAAGCATCTACCACAAAAATAAGAACAAGTTATGAGACAGATAAGCAGAAAAAGCAATAATAAGCTAATGGCCTAAATTGCATACAAACAGCCTTAAGGGCACTCTTTTGGCTTAAAATTTAAGCTGTTAGGGGGGGGCTTTTAGGCTTAAGGCTTGCTAGGGCTTATACAACAGCTTATTAGCTTTCTAAAAAGGCAAAAAGCAAAAAAATGACAAGCAAAATAGTAATTAAATAGAGCTAAAAATATGGCAGTTTGCACCAGGGGAAGATTTTATGGTTTTAAAGGGACAAAAAGCATACTCAATAATAAGCTATAAAATAAGCTCAAGACATAAAAACAACTTAAAACAGATTAAGATTGGGTCAAGGAGAGCTTGTGCTCAAAAATCTAAGGCCTAAAAACAAGTTTTAAGATCTGATAAAAGAACATGAAAAATGGGCAGTTTTGACTTATGAGAAGTCTTAACAAAACTTGACAGAATTTGACTAAAGTAGAAACTAACCTAAAGACACTTAACTAAATGCATTTTGACACTTAAAGGAACACAAAACAGGATTTAAACAGGCTTTTAAAAGCTTAAATCAAATAAGCTGTGTTGACACAGTTTTGGACCAACAGTTTTCAAAGAAACATGGAAAGACTTAAAATTTAACTAAAAGACTTAAAAACTTTTTGAAATTGACTCCAAACAACTAAAAGCAGCCTTCCAAAGATGGCCAAGGTGACACAAAGGTTTATAACACACTTTTACCCGTTTTTAACCACTGACCCAAACACCCCTTTAGTTTTTAAAAACCAAATTTTAAGCTTTTAAAGGCTGAATTAAGCACAAAGATTCAAAAAACAAATAACAAGCATGCAAGGTTAAGCAATAAAAAGCAAAAAGCAAACACCAATAAGCACTTTAATGAGCAAACAAGAGATAAGCAGTTTAAAAGGCTTCAAACTATAAACTAAGCTAAATAAGCACTAAACATGATAAATTAACATAAATAAGCCAATAGAAACAATAATAAGCAGAAATAAGCTATGCTACAGTAACAAAAATTTAAAAGATGCACTTACCAAACCCTTGCTCTAAACAGGGTTGAATAAAGAGTCTACAAGCTCTAGCTTGTATAAAATAAGATAGTGAGAGTCCATAAGCACTTCCCTTGTTTGCTTATCTTCCATATTAGCTGAGGTACTTTGAGGGTTATTTCTTTTTTTGCGATTTTCTTAATTGTTTATATTTCTAAGTAAATTTTTATAAAAGCATGTTATAAAGTGGTTTAAATGAGAGCTTATTAGACATAAGGTGAAGCTTTTTAAAACATAAAATGGACTTAAAACTTGAAAAACAAAAATTTTGAACCAAACTTTGAATTTCATTAATCTTAAAACTTTACAAAGTAAAACTACAATAAACTGAATTAAAACTAAGGAAAACTAGAAATATCTTTAAGTTAAAAGCTACTGCTAACTGGCTTACAATACACCCTATTTATATATAATAAAATAACGAAACCCCTAAGTGCTATGCCCACTCTCATCTTTTGTCTTCTTCTAGCTGTGTATCTTGCTGAGACGAGAAACACAAGTGTGTTAGTTTTGTGAGTAAGCCCCAATTCAGTCTTAGCCATTACAATTACCTTGAGCCCAAGGTGATTGATCATAAGCCCTTCTTTTTCATATCCAATTGGGATGAGGAGGATGCCAGGTGGTCATTTGTCCCTTTGTGAGGTGGGGATGAGTTTTTGGCTGGGGGTGAACAGTGTTCGAGGAGGGGGGATAGGGAAGCGTGAACAGTGGATTTGGTTTGGGCGGGAAAAATTGTATCATACATGTGAGTGTGTGTGTGTTCAGGGGTGAAGTTTGGGAGTGTGGCACAAATGGTCCCTCAATTGTATTTATGTTGTTGCAAGAAAGGTCCTTGCAGGTGTAATAACTTTGAGGGTTAGGCAGGAACAGCCCCTCAAAGTTATAAGAGGTTTTGCAAAGTTAGTCCCTAAAGGGGTGGGTATTTTCTAATAAGTTATGGTTAAAGGGTTTTAAAAGCTTTAACGCCCGTTAGGTGGTTTGGGCTCATTGTTGGGCCGGGAAAGGTTATAAGGAGAATTGGGCTTTTGGGTATATTTAAAAGGGTTATAAGTAAGTGGGCTGACCCGGGCCCACTAGATAAGTATACGGAGTGTGCCCACTTTGACAATTTATTGTTATTTCCGGGCACGGTTATCGTGCTCTTTCCAAAGCCGTATCCCAGGGTTGACTTTGTGCCTACAGTCTTGACTTATTAAGATGCACACACGTCTTCGAGTCGATCCGGAAATTTCCGTTTAAGCTCCGTTTTGCAATCTTTTGAACCCTTGGCCTCGATTTTTCGCGCTCTTCCAAACCGTGCTCTGTTTTTAAAATATCAATCCGGTTAGCCTTCGTTTTTGTCCTTTAGTGAATATCCGGTACCTGCACAGCACAAACACAAAAACAGGCATATTTATGGCATTTTATGTGCGTTTTTGGTCGTTTAGGGTCGATTTTAAAGGTAAAAGGTATGTGTAATTACACACATACCAAAATCCCCCATACTAAACCATTGTCGTATCCTCACGCAATGCTATGAAGTAAGCACTTAGAAAACTAAGAATCTCGATCCCCCTCGACTAATAACCTCGAAAAGTAGCTAAGTGTTCGTTAAGGGGAAATAAAGAATCATTAGCTTTGACAAGCCCCGTTTTTATCATTTTTAATATATACTCTTATTTCTACACATATTTTTTTGTATTTTTTTATTTCGAGCAACTAACTAACTTATTTGACTTTCGTTATTTTATAACTTTTAGGGATCATAGAACAAGATGCATTTCGATCCGAGAATGCCCCAAAAAGGATAAATTCATCGTCCCCGACTTTTCACTTATTCCAAACCAAGCTTAAAACGAAATCACAGTTAAATATTAGTTAAGATGCTAACACTACTCATATTTGCAACTTGTGAACTTTTCACTCCCGACAATTATTATATTTTAGGTGTATGTGCTATTTTGAATTTCAACTTTGGATCAATGTTTTGCAAAATTCCATGTTTCACGTTCCACCCGAGAATAATGAGTTTGAAGGCGAGATCATCCCATGTAGCGACTTTCGTCTCGGCACATCCCAACCTTGCGGTTAAGTGACCAGGCTTTTGACACCCCACAGAGACTAGTATCGGGACTCACGGACCTTAGGTTTCAAAAACTCTTAGGTTTTCCGTATATACATAGCTTATAAAATAGAATAGCCAAAGTTCAAAAGCATATTTAAATTTAACAAAAAGAGATCTTTTATTTATTAATTCACACTTAATTTTAAATACTTATGCAATTGTAACCTTCGACCTTTTAGAAGGCTGCAACATCGGTTGTGAGCCGGCAAGATGCAGCAAACTTTTATCAGTCTCGGATTATTATTCTTACTATGGGCTTTCTTTAGAAGGCTGTAACATCGGTTGTGAGCCGGCAAGATGCAGCAAACTTTTATCAGCCCACAGTTTATATTTATTATATTTTTTTCATTTTTCATCATCTTTTTTTTTATAAGAGAAGACTTCTTTTTGAAAAATTTAAGTATAAATTTGAACTAAGGCTAAAATTTTTGCTATATACTACATAAAAATTATTGATTTAAGTTTAATCTCCAAGAATAGCACGTATATTAATCAGGTTAAGAGCTTATGGGAGAAAAAGCGACAAATTACACACATGAGCTCTTAAGATTTCCAAATAATCCTTGTTTAGCATCCAACTCATACTCAACTCTATCATTTTTCGTTCTTCGCGAATGAACGCTTAGTCTAAATGTTAAGGAACAAGCTAGAGCTCAACACGCTCGATCGAGTCAAAATTTACTCTTATTCTACCCAGCAGGAAAGTCAAAATTGTGACAAAACACTTATTTTATTTTTGAAAATTTTTAATTTTTTTCATTTTTTTGGTATTTTTCAAAAAATTTGGTGGTAAAAACGGGATTACGTGAAAACAACGACTGCAGGCACAATCAAATCGAAGATCCCCCCATACAGACTAAACATGTCCTCAAAGTTTTAAAAAGGGTCTCATACGTAAAACCTAAGCCGTTTACGAATTAGGCTAAAGATAAACGTTAGTCGATAAGATTAGGATATCGGATTCCCATAATGAAGCTGAGGATGTGAAGCTCTTGTGATCGAAGGACAAAAACCGCAAGCACGAGAGGCTTCAAAAATCTGAGACATCCTGGACAATACAACACAAAACATAGAAAAGGAAAGAGGCAGGCCTCAACACAACAACAAACACTTATTCATTTCCAAACATAACCTATGCATACACTATGATAATACTAGGATAAGCATGGGGTGCCTCCCACGAAGCGCTTGTTTTAGGTCACTTAGCTTGACCTAATCCCCCATACTTGAGCTTGTCAAGGGGGATAGAAGTGGAAACACGGAACATCTAAGACTCGGATGTCCTCTTGGTAAGAGCAGGGAAAAATCTCCATCGGACTTTCAAGAATTTTGGTGACTTTGAAAGCTTTAGTGCCCCGATGAGATAATTCCGGGAGAAGACAGGTATGAACTCTTTTAGAAGTTAGAATCCCAGGGTTGTAGACTTTTTCCTCATTTTTTGGATGAAAGCGAGAGTAAAGCTCCCAGCCCGGGAACTTCTTTGTGGAACGGATGTTCATAAAGAGAAAGAGGAGGATTAAAATCCTCAAGAATTAAAGAAGCATTAGTGGTCTTCTTTACATTCTTATCCGGTGTTGCAAAGTTGGTGACTTCAAAGAGGTTCTCATGAATGAGTATACCTAGATTAAATACCTTGTCCTCGTTGTTGGTCGAAGGCAAAGCATCAACCTTGGAAAAATCCTCATAGAAAACCGAGTCACTCTCGGGAAAAGGAAGGAAATCACTTGATTCAGGGGAATCAAGTTCATCAATCAAGATTTTAGAATCTTTGATTTTCTCTTCCTTGAAGTCAAATGGATCATCATAAGTATCATCAATAACGGTCTCATGATCGAAAAGATTATCATCATAATCATCCCATAATGGTGGGGATGAGTAATCAAGAGCATGTTCATCGGTGAACATCTCAGAAATGGTATCATCAAGATTGTCATCAAAAGAATTTTCATCAACCGAATCTTCGAGAATAGAATCCATATCCTTGATAGGATCATGGTTAAGCAAATACTCTAATTCTAGAAGATCGGATTCGGCATCAAAGGGAAGATCATCATTTCCTGGTGGAAATGTGATATGAGCGAGTTCATCGGCGAACTCCTCAAGAAAATAGTCGCTATTCTCAGAAATGTGGAGACTAGGTGAAGAAGAGGTGGTACTGCCACTTAAAGAATTATGAAGAGATGAAGATTACTAGTCTGTGAAATTTAATCACTTGCGAGATAAGCTCGAATTCTTCCCAATAAATACTCACTTTCCTTCGAGGGAGATAAGTGGTGGAGGGCAAGAAGAAGAAGATTGGTCTCGAGTTCCGAAATCGGAGTGGGATTGCCACTCGAATGATTATCATGATACGGAGGGAGATCTTTGGTTTTATTAAGATTTAGCAAGTTCTTAATAATGTCTTCCTCCGGATCAAAGATATCATCATTAACTTCCGTTGAAGTTAAGTTGGTATGAGAAGTGAGAGAGAATAAGTGGGAATCGGCCACTATGGATGATTATGTTGCAACAAAATCTTCCACGAATTTCCTCATGTGAAACATTGTAAGACTTCAATCATGTTGTTTGATTCTTGATGAGGTTTCGTCTTGGAATACATGAAGAGTCCATATCTCGATGTTCAAGATTAGTCTTTCATTACCGTCACGGAGAATCATTTCTTCTCCATGAACGTCAATCAAAGCACGAGCGGTCCGTAAAGAAAGGTTCCTTCCATAATGAGGGGGACACGTGGATCGCTCTCATAATCAACAATAACAAATCACGGGGAGTGTGACACTTTCAACCGGAACAAAGACATCTCTTGCAATTCTTTCGGCGTTGCAAATATCATGTTAGCAAGTCAATGAGTCATTTAGGTGGGAAATAAGCTTGGTTCAATCCCTAACTCTTTCCACACCGAGAGTGGGCATCAGTTGATGCACAGCACACCAATCGCTAGGGCTTTTGCACTTTGAGACTCATAAAAACCACACGAATGAGAAATTTACCCAGGTCACCTTACTTTTTCGTGGGAAGCTTCTTTAGGATAACCGCTGAGCCATTTTCACTAACGGTGTGTTTGCCAATCAATAAGCTTTCTCCCATGTGGAAAGTAGAGACTTAAGCATCTTTTGATATTTTGGGATTAAAATCAATGCATCGGCAAGAGAGGTAAATTGAAATGAATGCTTTTAAACATATTGCAAAAACTTGTGTATTACTGACTTCATCTTTTTCTTTTTGCTTTTCTTGATTCATTCTTGACGGATAAGGGATATTCGGGTGACGAGGATCCATTTGATGAATCACAGAATTTCTTTGTTTCGGAGGTTTAGCTTGTTGAACGGAAGGAGGTGGGACCTTGATGGTAAACTCGAAGTTATCCTGGTCCGTTAAAATCTCCTCTTCACGTTCATCCTCCTCCAGATTTATGAATGGATGAGGGATAGGAACGGAAGGTTCATCAAGAACAAGACCACTTTGAGTGGTAATGGCTTTCAATTCACCTTTTGGGTTAGCAACGGTGTTGCTAGGGAGAGATCTCATACCCGATGAAGAAGCGGTATTCATTTTGAATAAAAGTACCTAGCATCCTTTCAAGCCTTGATTCGAAGTAGCCAAGTTGTTTCATTTGCATTTGCATTGAATTGATCTTGTTTCATTAATTCTGATGTATATGTTATGTCTATGCGGTAAGCAACCGTAGTTGGTATTAGGGGCTTGATAATTTTGAACCAGATTCTGATTATGATTAGCACCTTAGAAAAACTAATTTCTACCCTGATTGTTACTTTGGTTGTTTCCCTGATTCCAGTTTTGATAAGGCTGAACCTGGTTGTTTTAATTTTGATTGCTTCGGTTTTGATTTTGATTCACATTAAACCCTGGTGGTCCCTTAAAGAAGAGATAATGTCCGAGATGATACTACGCATATTGAGCGGTTACCTTGAGGTGGTAGAAATACCACCTTGATTGAGGCTCCCACAGCATATATGTTCAGATTTGGCTCAAGACGGTGGCTGGACAATCAATGTAGAATGAGGACAACCACATGCAGTCTCGTGCAACTCGGTGTAACGGTATAAACTTGAAGGTTTGTTGAAGCACTCTGTTAGTTCCTATTCATTTCTTCCATTTGAAACTTAAGGGATGCTATTTCTGGATTAGAAGAAGTGATAGAACTCGATGACTCATTCCGTTGAGCGGAAGTATCCAATCATTGTGATGGGCGAGACAATTATCGAGAGAACATAACACTCTTGTACTCTTCGGGGCGCCTTTTCATAAAGGTCCCGCCAGCAGCTGCATTGATGGTATCACGATGCCTTAATGTTAACCCGTTATAGAAGGTATCTATTTGAGTCACGGGTAACATGTTGTGGTTAGGACATCGATCAATTGAAAGCTTATAACGTTCCCAGCTTCGAAACAACGACTCATCGGGTCTTTGACGGAAATTTGTAATATCATTTCTCAACTTGGTCACCATAGAGGGTGGGAAGTAATTTTTTCAAGAAAGATTTTGCCATTTGTCAAACGAAGTTGATAGAATTCCTTTGCAACAAGATCAAACCATTCAGTCGGCAATACGATCTATTGCAAGGAGATAAGGTAAGAGATGTAGAACGAAGGCATCATCGGAGACACCCATTCACTTTCATGCTATTGGGTGACAATGGCAAAAATTTGTCGAAAGCTTGTTTGGCATCAACACACCCGATCCGCGAAATTTGGACACTGAATTTTATTGAACATGTTTGAATCATGTCATTCTTAAGTCCAAAAAGCCGTTGCAGTGAAATGCAATCGAGCAATTGGACTATCGACGCCAATCCTAAAGACGGATTTTGGTCACAACTCCTCCATAGTCCGGAGAGTCGGGAACTGGTAATCCACCTCCTCCGCGGGAGGTGGTTCCGGCACCACCGGCGCGTCCATTTAGGCGCCATGTCAAAAGGTTCTTCAAAATTAAAAGTTTCAACAACTAAACCGGTGGAGGGCTTGTTGTTGAGGACCGGAGTTGATTTTACGAATGAGAACGAGGTGCATGCACTTAAACTAAAAAAAGAAAATTATACACTATTGTTTTTTTGTTTTTATTTTAACAATTTTCACAATCTATTTTAATTAACGGACAAGAGACACATAAACCTAATAAACAAAAAGCTTCCACGGTAGCTCTTAAAAGAATTAACATATTAAAGGTAGAGCCGTACGATCGCTAGCGACACAAAAGCAAAGTTTTTAAATCTTGGTTCGGGAAATAATTAATGGATAATACTTCAGTTGAAAGAGCATTATATGTTGGTGTTCTTTTAACCAACTGTGATGAATTTTTATTGATAATTATAGGGACAATTTTTTATTTTTCTTGCTTTTATTTTTGGTTTTTTTAATATATATGAATAGACGATAAAAGAAAATAAAAATACTTTAGTTTAAAAAATTTTTGTATTTTTATAAAGAAAATAACTCCACAAGGAAGGATCTTCAAAGCACTAATTGTCAAACTTCGAAACGACAAACGCTTATACACTCCTCCCCGGCAGCGGCGCCAAAAATTGATTCAAGTAAATTCAACCCTTTTTATATAAATATATAAATAAAAATATATAACAAGGATCAAAATCCACAAAATCAATGAAACCGGAAGTAGTATAGATTTGATATTCCCGGGTCGTAGTCCCAGCGAGGAGTGAATTGGAAAGTCGAGAGTCGGTTTGATATTTGATGTTTGAATGAAAAAGATTTGGATTTGGATTTCTAAATCTACGGGAAAAATAAAGCAATCTACACTAAAAACGAGAAAATTACACAAATTATACTAAAAATGAAAACGGGAAGCTAAAACGACACACTAAAAACCCTAATTTTTCAAAATTAAGCCTAAATTGATTTTTTTTACTTTTAATAGACTTAAATTGACTAAAAAGGAAGTTTAAAGAA
The DNA here is from genome assembly GCA_026074375.1 of Tanacetum coccineum. Lineage (NCBI taxonomy): Eukaryota > Viridiplantae > Streptophyta > Magnoliopsida > Asterales > Asteraceae > Tanacetum > Tanacetum coccineum. The sequence goes on along the minus strand of BQNB010009542.1, from coordinate 52,745 downwards.
AATTAGAACGAAAACGGAGTTAAATAAGAGGCACACCTTATAAAGTACAAAAACGAGTCACGTGGGCGGAACGAATCCCCGTCTTTAAAAAACGAATTTTGCAAAAATGACCCTAACGAAAGGTTTTTCTATTTTGTCTAGGATACTATATATAAAATAAAATTTTCATAAAAAAGAAAAATATTTTTTTGTATTTTTTAAATTATTTCAATTAAAAAACAGTTTTAAAAAGAAAATAATTGGATAAAAAATATCAAAACGATTATAAAAAATGTGAAAAAAACGTAAAAGAGGACTAAGGTGTACTGAATTTAGGAAAACTAAAGCAAGAAAATTGGGCTTATAAAATAACCGTACATAAGGCTGAAAAAACAGCTTAATGATGCTTTAAATGGGCTAAAATGCCTTAGTAAATTAAATGGTGCAACTCACTACTGGAATGAGCTATTTTAGCACAGCGTAGTGATTTGTTAAAAAGTGTTTGATGAAATGGGGTTGAGGTCCCAAGTTCGAGTCTTGCTCACTTGGGGCCTCCCCTAATCCCAACGTTTTTATTTTTCATTTTTTTACAACTTTTTAAACAAGCTAAAAATAAGCAACTTTAAAAAAGGAAAAAATTTTGTAACTTACAAATAAGCACGAAATAAGCTAAAAGAAAGTGGCAGTTTGCTAATTTTACTCTAAGTCTAAAAAATGCTTAACTGTTAAGCAGTTTAAGCTTAAATAAGCTAATGAAAATGAATGATAAGCTAAAGCTAGCAATAAGCTATACCTAAAAAGCAAAATAGATTAAAAATAAGCAATGTCAATAAGCTAGAACAGGCAGAAAAGCTAAAAATGGTTAAAACACCTAAAATTTTATACTAGGAGGGAGGCAAACAAGTCTTAAATACGCAAAGACAAACCAATAAGCTAGAACAAGCTTAAACTAACCTAATAAGTAAAGACAAACCAAAATAAGCTAACACCTATAGACAGATAAGCCATAAAAGGCAAATAAGCTATAAGCTCAAAATTGGCAGACAAACAGGCTAAAGGGGCACCTTTTGGGCTTATTTTTAAGCCCAAGAGAGGGATCCTAAGCTTAAGGCTTGCTAGGGCTTATTGAACAGCTTATAGGCTTCATGGAAAGCCAATTAGCACTAAAGATCCAATTAAAGAAAAGCAAGAAAAAGGGGTGTCAACTTGGGCTTTTGCACCAGGGGACTTTTTAACTAATTCCAAGGGCTAAAAGCCAGCTTATAAATAAGCTGGAAAATAAGCTCAAAAAGAAAATAAAGCTAAAACTGATGGAGTATAGCTCCTATTGAGCTTGTGCTCCAAAATCAAGACTCTAAAATCAATTTAAACTACCTGATAATTTAAATTGAAAAAGGAGGTTTTGAAACTAAAAAATTTTGACTTAAAAAGGTGGACAGGTTTTGAAACAACAAAGATACACTAAATGAAAGCTTTTATACTACATTTAACCAATAAAAACAAGTTCAAAACAAGTCTTCAAAAGCTGAATTCACTAAGCCTAATCAAATAGCCTGGGACTAATTATAATCCAACCAACAGTTTATGAAGCACTAATTTAGAAAAAAAAAAACCTTAAAACTGATATTGAGACCTAAAAACTTTTTAAAACAGATATAAAAAACTTAAAAAAGGTGACCAAAGATGGCCAAATGACCCATAATGTTTTTTACACACTTTGACCCGTTTTTCACCCTTAACCCAAACACCCCTTAAAAACCATTTTTAAGCTAGTTAACTTGATTTTTAACAAACAAACCTTAAATACCAGATTAGAATTTAGCACACAACAAAACCTAATGATCAAATTTTTAACAACAAATTAAAGCAGAAATGACAAGATTAAGGCTAATGCACTAGTTTTTGGTTTCTTTGATTTAAAAGACTAAAACTTGTAAAAATAATATTCAAACTATAAACTAAGCTAAATAAGCACTAAACATGGTAAATTAACATAAATAAGCCAATAGAAACAAAAATAGCAAAATAACTATGATACAGTAACAAAAATTTAAAAGATGCACTAACCAAACCCATGCTCTAAACAGGGTTTGAATATAAGAGTCGCAAGCTCTAGCTTGTATAAAACAAGCTAGTGAGATCCAAACATTCTTCCCTTGGTTTGCTTATCTTCCATATAGCTGAGGTACTTTAAGGGTAATACCTTTTTTTTTTTGATGATTTTTTCTTAACTGTTATTTTTTATGATATTCTAAGTAAATTTTATAAAAGCGTTATTAAGTGGTTTAAATGAGAGCTTATAAGTACTTAAGGTGAGCTTTTTATTAAAACATAAAAATGGCTTAAAACTTGAAAAACAGAATTTTTGAACCAAACTTGAATTTCATTAATCTTAAAACCTAAACAAAAGTAAAACTACACTTTTAAAAAAAAAAAAAACCCACTTGAAAATAAAAACTAAAATAAAACTAAAAATTAATTCTTAAGTTAAAAGCTAGCTGCTCAAATGGCTTACAAGACACCCTATTTATATAAAAACGACTAAGTGCTTGCCCTCTCTTCAATCTTTGTCTTCTTCTAGCTGTGTTTCTTTGCTGAGACAGAAACACAAGTGTGTTTGTTGTGTGTGAGTAAGCCCCAAGTTCATCTTAGCCATTAAATTGCCTTTGAGCCTAAGGTGAATGATCATAGCCCTTCTTTTCATCTCAATGGGGTGAGGAGGATTTTTTATATATGTACCATGGTGTCAATTGTCCCTTGTGAGGGTGGGATGAGTTTTTGGCTGGGGAACTTTGGGTCGAAGGAGGGGGGACAGGGAAGCGTGAACAGTGGAGTTTGGTTTGGGCGGGAAAATTGTTATAACAGGTGTGTGTGTGTGTTGTCAGGGGTGAAGTTTGGGAGTGTGGCACAAATGGTCCCTCAATTGTATTTATGTTGTTTGGGCACAGAAAGTCCTTGTAGTGTAACAACATGAGGTATGGCATGAACAGCCCCTCAAAGTATAAGAGGTTTTGCAAAGTTTTAGTCCCATAAAGGACTAACGAAGTTAGGTTAAAGGGTTATTGGGCTTTAACCGCCCGTGATAGGTGGTTTGGTGGCCTCATTGTTGGGTGCCGGGAAAGGTTATAAGGAGAATGGGACTGTTTGGTATATTTAAAAAAAGGGTTATAAGTAAGTGGGCTGACCCGGGCCCACTAGGTGGGTACGGGTGGGCCCACTTTTGACAGTTTATGTTTCCGGGCTCGGTTTTTGATGCCCTATAATATCCAAAGCCGAAACCCGGGTTGACTTTTGACATTCGTCTGACTTCATTAAAATGCACAAAACTTGTCGAGTCGAACGGAAATATCGTTTTAAGCTCCGTTATCAATCCTTTTTGAACCCATGCCTCAGTTTTTCGCGCTCTGAGAATCTTTCCAAATCCGTGCTCAGTTTCGTCCCCCGGTGTTTAGCTTTGATAAAACAAACGACCTTGGAATAAATGTTTAATGAAATAAACATATGCGGAAATTAAGTCCAACACAATGCAATACATCACTGAAGCAAGACTTAAATGATATGTTTTACTTGAGATAATTTAATACATGAAAGGAAACCCTTTTAACGAAGGATTCATCATATCTTATATTATGTATGAGACTGGTTGTTACTTTTGCATAAGAGCAAGATGAGCTAACAACAACGGTATCTAATTGAGAGTGGTTTAGATGTCTGTTAAAACAAATGTTTATGAATTATATAAGGCATAGTGTTGTTTGTGTACACACGATGCTAGAGAGTAATCAATCCTAGTTAAAGTAGAATTTCATCTTTTATGATAAATCTACTAACTAGATATGCTCAGCTAAGAGCATTGTTGCACTACACACTAAAGAATAAGAATACTTTCCATTTTAAGAAACTGTAAAGATGACTGTCTAAGATAGGTATGTTGTTGACTTCAAAGACCCCATTAAAGGTACTGTCACATTTCCATACTATGATACTTGTAATAGTATGCAAATATACATACGACACTCATCATATCATTCAAATCCTTCACAAATTTGTGAATTTGAAACAAGTATTCAAAAAGTTTACTTATATAACTATTTAGCTGTCTTGCAAAGAAAGAGTTAAGAATGTTGGAAACATTGGACTTCAACTTTCTAATTAGTTTCATGCATATCTGTTTTAGTATTTGGATAATTGTGATTGTAAAACAATTTTCACTTTCGGATGAATGAAGATACGTGGTATTTGTTATTCATACATGTAATAATTGTTATCCTATATCTGCATGTTTAATCCTTGAATGATTTTATCATTCTAAATATGTCCATTGTCGGTTAACAATATGGGAATATTGTTA
>BQNB010009542.1:26186-45760 GCA_026074375.1 Tanacetum coccineum | reverse complement strand
CGCCCCGGACCCTTATTTCGCTGCGACCCAAATTTGGGGGTGTTACATTATGGAAATAACGAAAGGCGAAATATGATCCATAAAAGACAAAATTATGCTTAAAATGCTTGTATATTGCTTGTTTTGTCTTTGTGATTGTGTAGGTATGGATATAGCAAAAATCGCAAGAGAACGATCAAAACCGGACAAACACGGACACGGGAAAGGAAAGATTGTACAAGAGCAGATGATTTGATAGCAAGAAAGGTCAAAAGTCATCTCCAGTCAACCCTTGGTCAACCAAGGTCAACTCACAAAATGACAAAACTCAAAAATTCCCAAAACAACCCTCATTGTTAAACATATTTCACAATATACCTTAAAACCCTAACACCGTTATCTTTTTATTAATAAAAGATAACGGTCGTTAAATTATTTATAAAACCAAATCTTTATAACCTGTTAACTTGCCCGAGCCCAAAACACACCCATGGCCCAATCTTTTATATATAAGCCCAAAGTCAAACCGAGGGTCAAACAAAGGTATAATTCTCGAGAGGTGTTTCCTTAAGACCGGTCGTGCTTTGATAGACGTGTACGAAGGTGAATTAACCCTTCGAGTAGGCAATGAGGCCATTACTTACAATCTTGATCAAACTTCGAGATACTCGGCTAATTATAATGATATGACGGCGAACCGAATCGACGTTGTTGAATTAGCTTGTGAGGAGTATTCTCAGGAAGTTCTAGGATTTTCTGACGTGATCGCGAGTGGCAATCCCACTCCTGGATATGACCCAATAGTTTCAAATTCTTCTCCGACTCTCACTCCTTTCGGGGATAGTGATTTTCTCCTTCTCGAAGAAGCCGATGCTTTTCTTGCTCTAGCCGACGATCCAACTTCACCGAAAGTTGATGAATCCTATTATGACCCAGAGGGGGACATTCTTATTCTCGAAGCACTCCTTAATAGTGATCCTTCACCTCCTCCGAACCAAGGAAATTATTTGCCGAAAAATAGAAAGGAACTTAAAATTTGTGAAGCTAAAACTGCCAAATCTTCAATTGATGAACCTCCCGAGGTCGAACTTAAGGACTTACCGCCTCATCTCGAATATGCATTTTTGGAAGACAACAACAAGTTGCCAGTCATAATTGCCAAAGATTTGAGTGTCGATGAAAAGACCGCTCTCATAAAGGTTCTAAAGTCCCGAAAGCGAGCCATCGCTTGGAAACTCTCCGACATAAAGGGTATTAACCCGGAATTTTGTTCTCATAAAATTCTTATGGAAGAGGACTACGAACCAGCGGTCCAACATCAGAGAAGGGTTAATCCAAAGATCCATGATGTCATTAAGAAAGAGGTTGAAAAACTTCTTGACGCTGGATTGATCTACCCAATCTCGGATAGTCCTTGGGTGAGCCCAGTGCACTGTGTGCCAAAGAAAGGAGGGATGACCGTAGTGACCAATGATGAAAATGAATTAGTACCAACTAGACTTGTAACGGGATGGAGAGTTTGTATTGATTATCGTAAGTTGAACGAAGCCACCCGGAAAGACCACTTCCCTTTGCCGTTTATGGATCAAATGCTCGAGAGACTCGCAGGAAATGAATACTATTGTTTCCTCGATGGTTTCTCGGGTTACTTTCAAATACCAATCGATCCGAAAGATCAGGAAAAGACCACATTCACCTGCCCATACGGAACGTTTGCTTACCGCCGCATGCCTTTTGGCTTATGCAATGCACCAGGCACGTTCCAGAGGTGTATGATGGCTATCTTCCATGATATGATTGAAAAGACGATGGAAGTTTTCATGGACGACTTTTCAGTTTTCAGAAATTCTTTCTCAACGTGCCTTTCCAATTTAGAAAAGATGCTTAAACGGTGTGAAGACACTAATTTGGCTCTAAATTGGGAAAAAACCATTTTATGGTGAAAGAAGGCATCGTACTTGGACATAAAATTTCAAAGAAAGGAATCGAAGTCGACAAAGCCAAAATAGACGTCATTGCTAAGTTACCTCACCCAACTACCGTCAAGGGTATTAGGAGTTTTCTTTCCCTCAGACATGCAAGGTTTATTATAACAGTAGATTTATCAGGACTTTTTAAAAGATTTTCGACCCATGACTCCTTCCTAGATGATAAATACACTCCTTTTGTTATCTCATAGGAATGCATTCAAGCTTTCAGAACTTAAAGAAGAAATTAACCGAGCTGCTCCAATTCTGATTGGCCCCCAACTGGGACAACCCTTGAGCTTATGTGCGATGCTAGCGACTATGCCATAGGTGTCGTTTCAGGGGAAACAAAATGAAAACACTTTAAGGTCCGATACATATGCAAGCAAAACGATTAACGAGGCGAATCAAACTACACAACAACAAACATGAAAATGTTGGCTTGTGGTGTACCTTTCGAAAAATTCAGTCATCCTGTCATCATGAATAAAAGCATAGTGTATACGGACCATTCCGCCCTTAAGTACCTATTTGCTAAGAAAGATGCCAAAGCAAGATTGCTAAGATGGGTTCTACTCCTTCAGGAATTCGATTTTAAAGTAATTGATACAAAGGGAGCTGAGAACTACGCAGCCGATCATTTGTCCCGATTAGAAAACCCGTATGAAAATGTTTTCGATCCAAAGGAATAAAACAAAAATTTCCTCTCGCAACACTAATATGGTGACTTCTCGTGTGACCCCAAGTACCCCCCGTGTTTGCCGATTTTGCAAATTACCACGCGGGGAATTTCATTGTCAAAGGAATGTCAACTCAACAGAAAAACAAAATTTTCAAAGATGTCAAACACTATTTTTGGGACGACCCTTTTCTATTCAAAACCTGTGCGGATCAAGTGATCCGGCGATGTGTTTCAGGCCAAGAAGCTGTCGACATCCTCACAGCTTGCCATAGTGGACCCACCGGGGGACATTACGGTGCCAACTACACCGCCAAAAAGGTTATTTGACCTTCGGATTATATTGGCCCACCATCTACAAAGATGCCCAGGGAGTTAAGCAAAAACTATGACTCATGCCAGCGTCAGGGAAAAATTTCACAACGTGATAGGATGCCACAAAATTCCATCCAAGTATGTGAAATCTTTGATATCTAGGGCATAGACTTTATGTGACCATTTTCGTCATCTAGAGGAAATAAGTACATACTCGTAGTCGTCGATTATTTATCCAAATGGGTTGAAGCCAAGGCGCTCCCCACCAAATGGATGCTAAGAGTTGTGTTAATTTTTTGAATCTCTTTGCACCGATTTCGGTACCCAAGAGCTATTATAAGCCGATCGTGGGACCCATTACTGGAATGACAAATTTGCTAAAGTAATAGTATGAGTATGATTGGGGTCTCTCATCGTCTTCTACTGCTTACCACCCTCAAACAAGTTGGTCAAGTTGAGAGGTCCGAATCATTGGTTAAACTATTTTAGAAAGAAAATTGGAGCAAACCGAGCCTCATGGTCGATAGGCTGAGACGCTTTGTGGGCATTTCGTGACCGCGCTTATAAGACAACCAATTGGTTGCACACCTTACAAGCTCGTATAGTGGAAAGCCATGTCATCTACCTATCGAATTAAGAGCATGAAGAATCGAAATGGCAATAAAACATGCGAATTTCATTCTTAAAAACCGTGGGACGCTAGAAGAATCACCGTAATCTGCAACTTAATGAACTCAATGAGCTTCATGATCAAGCATACGAGAATTCTTTGATTTATAAGGAGGGGACAAAGAAGCTTCACGACTCAAAAATCAAAAACTACATTTTTAATGTTGGTGATCAAGTCTTGCTTTTCAACTCTTGTCTAAAGATATTCTCGAGAAAGCTTAAAACCCGATGGTCCGGCCCTTTCACTATAACCGAAGTTTTTCTATATGGCACTGTAAAATTATCTCACTCTGACGGAACAAACTTCAAAGTGAATTACCACCGACTAAGCACTGACTTTTCGAGGGGACACACCAACCAATGGTTGTCCCAGATCACCAAGACATTCTCTAAGGACGAATGATTCAGGATCGAGTCAAGCTGTGTGACCTCGGTTTACCAAAAGGGGACTAAAGCGCATTCATGGGAGCACCCCATGCTTATCCATTTTCTATTTTTCTTTCTAGCTTCTAAAGGTGGTGCAGAGAACTATTTACTCTTCCGTTCATTATGTTTGTTGTTTGTACGTGTGATTATTTGCAGGATAGACCCAACTTTTCTTTGTAAGACTCTCATGTGTCGGGTGTTTTGTCCCGCTCCACTCGAGCTACCTAGCCTTATGCTTGCCTTTAGTTTTGGGGGAAATCCCGATATCCTAAATATATATTATCGACTAACATTTATCTTATAGCACACATTAATAAACAGGCTATAATATTTTTGTGAACTTTTCCTTCATGTTTGAGTTATGCATTCGAAACCTTTTTGAGTTTCTATTATGGGTTTTTAAAGTCTTAGGCTTAGGAAAAACATTGAGTACAAAATGTTTGATTTTTAGTATGTGGTTAGAAAGTATATTCATCGATTTATCTTTACCTACTTTACCCGTTGTTCTAACGTACCCTGTTATCCCACAAAAATTTCTAAAATATGAAAAATTTAAAAAATTTTCAAAATAAAATAAGTGGTTTTTATCACAATTTTTACTTTCTTTCTTGCGGGTAAGAATAAGAGAAATTTGACCCGATCGAAGCGTGTTGAGCCTCTAGCTTTTCCATAACCTTTTAGGCTAAGCAGTCGCTAATTTGCCGAAGAAAACGAAAAATGATAGGTTAAGTATGAATAGATGCTAAACAAGGATTATTTGGAAATCATAAGAAGCTCATTGATGTACTTTTGCTTTTTCCTCCCATAAGCATCTTAAACCGTATTAATATACCTTGCTGTTTTTAGAGATTAAACTTTAAATCAACAATTTTTTTTTTTTTTTTTTATTTGTTTTTTATGTAATATATAGCAAAAAATTTAGTCTTAGTTCAAATTAACAACTTGAATTTTGTCAAAAAGAAAGTCTTATATATATATAGATAAAAAAATGATGATATAAAAATTAAAAAGTATGAAAAATAATAAAAAGCCTGTGTGGCTGGATATAAAAGTTTACTACCTCTTGGCCGCTCACAACCGATGTGGAAGTCTTCTAAAGAAAGCCCATATTAAACAATAAAAAAATCCGAGACTGATAAAAGTTAGCTGGTCATCTTGCCGGCTCCAACTAACCCGATGTTGCAGCCTTCTAAAAGGTCGAGGTTACAATTGCATAAATATCTAAATAAGAAGATTTAAATAATAAATATGATTTTATGTTAACATTCAAATATACTTTTTCAGTTTGACTAATTCTATTTTAATAAGATATGAATATTCGGAAACCTAAGAGTTTTGAAACCTAAGGTCCGAGAGTCCCGATTACTATTCTCTGTGGGGTGTCAAAAGCCTGTCACTTAGGCCGTACTGGTTAGTGATGTGCCGAGACGAAAGTCGCTAATGGGATTATCTCGCCTTTAAACTTATTATTCTAAGTGGAACTTAAGCATATATCGTTGCATAAAAGTTGACCATCTTAAAGATTCAAGATAGCAAACCTCACTTAAAGATCTAATAAATGACGATTAAAAAGTTCAACAATTTGGTCAAATATAGTAGTGGTTAGCATCCTTAACTGATATTTAACTGTGAATTTGTTTAACTTGGTTTGGATAAGTTAAAAGTCGGGGACGGATGGAATTTATCCTTTTTTGGGCATTCTTCGAAATCAAAATGCATCTTGTTCAAATGATCCCTAACATTATGAAAGTAAATAACGAAAGTCGAAATAATCTCAGTTATATTAAAAAAAAGTTTTAGAAAAATGGGAAAATAGGGTGTTTTATAACTTGTGATTTCTTAACTCTCTCCACAAAAATCTTTGCTACTTTTCAAAGATTTAGTTTGGGGAAGTTTTGAGGTATTTGGTTATAGAGCATATAATATTTACGTGAGGTACGCATCGCTTAGTTTGGGGAATTTGATATGTGTGATAACACATATCCTTTATTATGTCAAAAAATACCCCTAAAAGATAAATTGTGCTTAAAATGCTCGAATATTGCTTCTTTTGTCTTAGTGAATTGTGTAGGTACGGATATTGCAAAAATCTAAGAAGAAAAAAGTAAAAACCGTACAAACACGGACACGGGAACGAAAGAGCACGCAAAAAGCCGGAGAATGCTATCAAAAGGTCAAAAAGTCAACCCTTGGTCAAACAATAAGTCAAACTCTGAGTCAACAATTGATCAACTCACAAAAAGACAAAAACCCAAATGTTACAAAACAGCCCTTCATAATTAAATCAAAGTGCATAATTGTCCCCAAAACCCTAACACCCGTTATCTTTTAATACATATAAGATAACGGGCGTTATCTTCTACTATAACAAAACCAAAATCCTAAACCCATAAACCCAGCCCAAAACAAACACCTCATGGCCCAAACCCTTTTACCCGGTTCAAAATACCCTCTTATAAAAGGTTTTTACGCGCGAAAAACAGTTTTTACTGTTCACTTTCTTCTTCGCGTTTAACCTGCGTGAAAACAAGGGGCAAATCACAATTGACCATGTAGCAAGCTATTTCAAGGGTCCAAGTATACATGGCAGGGTTTATACGTCATCCAAGGCTCTCATTGGCTTAAACCCACACGAGCAAAGACACGTGGATTAAGAGAAAGCACACTAAGATGCAAGATTTTACACCAATTGTACTCACAAAAGAAGCACAAGTACTCTGACACACGGATTGCCACGTTGGCAATCCGTGTGCCCTTCAATCTAATCCAACGGCTCTAAGGAAGCATCCAATGATTAGAGGAATGAAGGGCAGGGATCGAGAGGAGCGTGTAACTGATTTTGGAGCCTAGAAGCTTCTCCTGGTGGCTATAAAAGGACTCCCTCACCTTCACACAAGACATCTTTTTATCTTTCCTTTCTTGCAATTTTTAGTTTTAAAAAAAAGCTCTTTTGTAATTTTTAGTTAAAATGTAATTTCTTTTAAGCATTTGTAATCATCTTTTAATCAAGCTTGTAATCCGTTTCAAGTATTAATAAAATTCTCATTTTAGTTTTTATAAGCTGTTTTTTTTCTTATAAGCTCTTATCTCTTTCAAATATTGATGCTACTGTTTCATAAGCTCACTACAAGCTCTTATAAGCTCTTACAAGTCTCTAAGCTTGTAATTGAGCTCTATTAAGTTTTAATCTACTCAAACTTTAAAATCAGCTTAAGTAACCTTTGCTTATGGATTTTGGACTTAAGGAAGATGAGCTAGCAATGGATGAGCTCATATGGACTTTTACTAGCTTATCATTGATAAGCTAGAGCTTGTAGACAGCTTTTGAGCTTAAATGCCTTTGTTTAGCTAAGGCAGAGGTAAACTCTCTCTTTAAATTTCAAGTTTCTTAGTTTAAATTTTGCATTTACTTATTTTCAGCTTATAACTAGTTTAATAGTGCTTAATACTGTCTCTTTGTGCTTATTGATTATGTTTTACCATCTGTTTTCAGTTTTTGAAGTATAGATTCTAGTTTTACTTAATTTGTCTTTACAATTCATAAAAATCCAAAAATAGTAGAATAGTTTTTAGCTTATTGGTTTTGGCTTATTTGCTTATTGTTAAATGTTTATTATAGTTGTTATAAGCTATTTGTTATCTGGTACTCAAGTTTAGTTAATTAGATTTCATTTTCACAAAGCTTAATTAGGTTTTAAAATTTTTAAAGGGGTGTTTGGCACAACAGAACAAAACCATAAGCAAGTTCTGCTTATGGCCTTTTGGTCTTTTGAAACTCATTTTTTAATCCACTCATTTAAATCTGTTTTAGGTCGTTTTATTATCTTAGGTCAAAGTTTTATTTAAGTTTTAAAACAGGTTAGTTTAATTTATAGTTTCATTATATGACAGTTTATTAGTTTTCATTATAAGTATTGTTAAATTCTAGCAGTTGAATTTACTTAATTTGCTTTTAGCCTATATGTTTTTAAGAGTGGGCAGAAGTTAGTTTTATAGGTCTGTGCACTAGGAATAAAAATTGTGGTCATATACTTGTCAAAATTCATCATCATATTAGATAAGTGACATTTTTAGGCTTAAGTTTTAGTAGGTTAAAATAAAATTCAGCTTTTGATTTTTAGATTATAGATAGCTTATAGGTTATATGTCATTAGTTTAGATTTAGTTTTTTTAAATATAGCTTAAATTGTTATCTGTTTTAGCTTTCAAAATCAGTTGTTTTGCTTTTCTTTAAAAAAAATCAAAGACAGTATAAACTGTTTAAACTATAATCCTTTTTCACAGCCTTTTCATTACGCTCTCAAAATAGTTTTCAAAAGAAGATTACATAGTTTGATAGTGTAAAGAATTAATAGTGTATAAGCTAATAGTCACAAGGATCTATTAGCTTTAAAAAAAAAAATTAAAGAGTTTCAAGCTCGAAGCTAGCAGTATTAAGTTTAAAGATAGCAGTACTAACTGTTAAGTTAGTACTGCTGAGCTTATTTAAGCATTGTCCCTTATTAATTTTGCTTTCTTCTTTCTAAATTCAACTTATTAGGATAATGTTAGTTTTAAGATTAGCTTATCACTCATTGCTTTCAGCTTATTGTTAAATTAGTCAGCTTAAAGTAGCTTTTAGTTTTAAAAATATTGAAAAAAGCCAAAAATATGCAAGTAGTGTAATCTGTTAGGGTATTAGCTTATTTCTAGCTCATTTAGAAAAAAGTAGATATAAGAGCTTTTATTAAAATGGTTAGTTTTTAGCTTATCTTCACTTTTGCTTTTTATAAGTTTTCAAAAATAAAAAATAGCAAAAACCAAGCCTGGGACTCGAACCCACGACCTTAGCCACACAAGCCCATTGCCTTAACCATTGTGCTTCAATAGCTCATCCGTGAGCTATTCTTCCCATTTAATCTTTATACACGTTTTAACCATTTTGTCTATAAGCTGTATTTGGCTTATTTCGCAGCTTATTCAATAAGCTGCGATCTCAAGCTTATTTTTCCTAGGTTCTAATTAGTTTAAGCTATTTCCTGTAATTTTTCTAGAATTTTTATAATTAGTTTAGTATTTTTAAACATTTATTTTCATTAAAAACTTTAAAAAATCATAAAAAATAGAAAAATAATCAAAAAAATATAAATCTTTTTTAGATAATTTCTTTTATTCATAAAGTTAATTAATGAAAAGGGAAAAAAAATTAGTGTTTGCTTTCTTAAGGTCTAATTTTGCAAAATTTCATTTTTAAAGAACGATATTTGTTCCCGTTCTCGTTTTTTCGTGTATTAAAAAAGGGCTCATTTCAAATCCTTATTTTTGTTCTAGTTTTTTATAAAACTTACTTATTAGTCAAATAGAGTCCATTTAAAAAGAAAAAAAATCCGTATGTTTAATTTTAGAAATTTAGGGTTTTTTAATCTCCCGTTTAGGGATCCATTTTGGCCGTTTTAGTAAATTTTTAGGTATTCACCGTTATTTGTCTACATGCGTACTTTTTAGAAATTGTTAAATTTAATTTTTTTAAAAGTAGATAATCAAATCAACTCTTATGTCATCAATTCAAATCATTGTCGGGGGGGGGGGGAAGACGAACATCAGATGTGGTTTTTAATTTCACAAGTCGTTGGGGATAACACCCGGAAATCATAACTTCCCAGTATTTATATATATTATCTATAATATATATATTTGTGAAGATTTTCCTTTTTACCTTTGTCCTCAAGGGTAAACTGGTAATTTTCCATCATTTTATATATTTTATTATTACGTATATATAGATTCTACCGAATCAGAGACCATGCCACGTAGCCTTCTAGAAACCTCGTACTCCCAACCTCGTACTCCAATCATTACCTCGAGCTGCCATCTGAACCTCGTACCTGCAACTAATGATTAATATGCCACGTGGCAGCCTCTGATTGGCCAGCCGCCATGACGTGGCACGCCACGTGACAAGTCAACAGTCGGTCAACGCCGGTCAACCGTCGCCGGACCACCGGTCAACGGTGGTCAACCGTGGCGGTCAACGACGGTCAACGGCGGCGCACCACCGTTGACAACCGCTGGACCACTGGTCAACCACCGGTCAACGGTGGTTGACCGCCAGTCAACAGGCGGGTCAACGGGTTGGGTCATGGGCCGGGTCGGGTCGTAGGCCGGGTCGGGTCGGGTGACACGTGGCACCACCTGAGTGGGCCACGTGTCACGACAAGGAAAATACTCACCCCAGGCAAGCCTGGGTTCGAACTCTCGACCTCTCGTGTAGAAACCAATGACTCTAGCCGTTGGGCTAGAGCATGGTTCTAGTTATTATATGCCAATTTTATTATATAACCCTTAATTAATATGGACCAGGTTTATTATTACTAAAGGTTCAAACAGGGACGAAAAAGGTTCAAAATAAAAAGGTTCACATATGAAAGGCCGGTACCGTTGGACTCGTAATTTCATGCTCTTTCCAATGGTGTGATCGAGGAATATTAACGACTTCGTTAGAGCCTCGATAAACGTAAAAACGTCGTCGAAAGTCACCCGAAAATTACCGTTTTTGCTTTGTTTTCAATCATTTGTACCTGTAAGACATAAAAACACAATACAAACATATTTGCAACATATTTATCCATATTTTAGTGTTTTAGTCCATTTATTAGCATTTTCTGGGGTACAAATGATGTGTGTTTTAGCACACATCAAAATTCCCCCACACTAAGCCATTGTTGGTCCCACACGCAATGTAAATAAAACACGCCCGAAAATAAATAATTAAATCCCCTTTTAACCTATGACCCCTCACAATCAAACAAGAACAGAAAATGTCCATTAAGAAGGTTCAAAAATCATTTATTTCGAAAGCGCCCCGTTTTAAAAACCGCACTTATATCGATAAAATATAAAAACCTAAGATAAGAAATATATAACATTATTTAAATGCTTTAAGAACGGGAGTTCGTCGACCATGATTTTCACATCCCCAAACTAATCTTAAAACCAAATCCAACAGCCAATTAAGATAAGATGCTAACACTACTGCCAAAACGTTATCGTGTAAGTATAATCATAACTATCGCTCACAATATTCCCAAATTCCTCTAAAGATTTATTATTATTATTATTGTTGGCAAATAAATTATGCCCTTATTAATATAAAGTAAACCCGGTTTAGACCACAATTAGTTTAAATCTTTCCTAAAGAGACGATATGGTGAGAATAAGGTCAACAATAAGGTTCTAATTTTGCATGATTTAGGGGGTTATCATTTTATTTCATCCGCAACAACTCAACTACGAGTCCAGAGACGGAGGCTTTATTTAGATAACCCCGGAGTCGAAATTTGGCTTTATACTTATTATTATTGCAACATTATTAAACCTCAGTCCTTTAGAAGGCTGCAACATCGGTTGTGAGCCGGCAAGATGCAGCAAACAAATTTTTGTTCACGGTAATTTCCTCGAACTTTTAGAAGGCTGCAACATCAGTTTTGAGCCGGCAAGATGCAGCAAACTTTTATCAGTCTCAGATTATTATTACTATGTGCCTTATTTAGAAGACTGCAACATTGGTTGTGAGCCGGCAAGATGCAGTAAACTTTATCATCCATAGATTATTTTATTATTATTATTACTCTCCACCCTTAAACGACCTGTCACATAGTTAAGCGAGCCGACCATGGATCCAGAAGTCTTATTTGGCTTCGGTTTATTTCATATTATTATTATTAATCGCCAAATTACAAGCCCATTGTGATCGTTTTAACAATGCCACATCGGTATGCAGCCGACATGGTCCAGGAGTCTATTTCCCCACAACACTGACAAAACCTCGATGTGTACCTTACTTTCACCAGAGGGAATCTCTACGAAGAGATTTAAACTAAGAATCGCAAAAACCTAAAGTAACTTTATTTATTCAACAATTATATAACGTTTATTAAGCTGATGGGAGCAAAAAGTCACAATTAACCTCTATGAGCTCTAAAGAGATCCAACTACTCCACGCTTAGCATCTAATTTATATTCAACTCTATCATTTTTTGTTCTTTGCAAAATTTTAAAGTTAAGCAAACGCTAAGTCTCGAAAGCTAAGGGGAAAGCTAGAGTTTAAAACTCGATCAAGTTAAAAGCTACCTAGTTCTACGGGCCTACGTATTTCTATACTTTAATATTTTCATCATTTTTTTATATATATCATAATAAAACAATAAAAAAATTAAAATTTTGGTCAAAACGGGGTTGCGTGGGAACACAACAAGGCATAGGTAAGATCACATTTCGATAGAAATCCCCCCACACTTAGAATCGAACATTGGCCTCAATGTTCAAAAATGTCGGGTTTTACCCCCACACTTAGGAATGAAAAAGGCAAATGCAAAAAATTCCAAGTGTGAAAGGGGAAACAATATATATATACATGAACAGGAATGAGATTCCATAATAAAGTAAAAGATCACATACCGTGATGATTTGGAGGATTGAAAACAACACGGGTCATTCATGATCTAAGGGAATCACTGCAAAACAAAGCCACATACCATAGAAAGAAACCGCCCCCACACTTAGGCTATAAAAATCACACACTATTCTTATTAAACAAGAAATAGAAAGAAGAAAAGACCACGTGGTTGCCTCCACGAGAAGCGCTTTTGTTTTTGTTGCAGTCTTCTAGCCATGACTCCTCCGAATATTCCTTAGTCACTTAGGGGCAGAAACAAAGAAGAATGGAAAAATCACCATTAGAATTCATATGCCACCGGCTTAGTGAAGAAAAATGAAAATCAAGAGCCGGGGTCAAAAATAGTATCCTCACTCCCTGAAGAAAAGAAAAAAAAGAGAATCCACCGAATAAGTGAGTAAAGGAAGAAATCTTCGATAACAAATGTGATGGGGAAGCTAATGGCGATCCTCAAAGGTTAACATCACAAATGTTCGGAGAAAAACTTTTCTCATAATCCCATGGTCGAAAACGTTGGACCAATATCAACAAAAATTAAGTTCATCTTTAAGTTCTTGGTCATGATCTAAAAATACCTCGGAAGGGAGATTGGGGAAAGTGTTATTAATAAGTAATTTTTCAAGAAAGATAATGTCTCCCTCCGAGTCGTGAAAATCGTTCTCAATTTCCGTAGAAATATCAAGATCTAGAAAAGCATCGATCTCATCGCCCCCTGGATCGAAACACTCATCCTTATTAGCATCGGAAAGAGGTGAGATAAGCAAAGTCGGTTCAGCAAGTTTAGAATCAAACGAGTCCTCGCTCTCGACGTCCTCTAAAACCTCATTAAAGAGAGGATTTACGTCACTAGAGGTGAAATCATCATCAAATTCAAAAAGAGGATTCGAATAAATCTTAAAAGTTTCCTTCGGAACGTCCTCCTCAGAAAGTGACTCGTCATCACTAGAGGTAAAATCTTCATTAGAATCGAAAAGAGGATTAGAAAAGATCACGGGATTATCCTCTGAAACGTCAAGAGGAGAAGAATCGTCACAAACGAGCACATCACACTCACTTTCATTATCGAAAGTATCCTCGGACTCACTTGGGATTGGAACAAGGTCCTCAACACTAGACTTTATGAATTCGTCCGATTCCTTTTCAGGAATAGTGCTAAGATGCTCCGTCCCATAGGATTAGAGAGCACTCGGGTTCCTTCCGTTAATTTCACTAAATCTCTCCCAAGCTATCAATATAACCTTTGGTGTTACTCTAAAAGGTATACGACTAAACTTCCTTAAGAAGGTGTAAATGTCTTTCATTAACACTTCCACGTCGTCGATCATAGAAAAATTTCCATATGGAGTAAAACTTTGAGCTGCCGGCTTCTTCTTCTCTTGTTGAATTCCTTTAAGAATTTGCAAATCATCCATAAGTTTAAGAAGCAATTCTTGCATAACTCCAGGTTGATTCTGCTCTTCTTCCATAACTTGCTTAATTTTAAAAAATCTCTCCTCAGCTAGTAATAAAGCCATGCACTTTTCTTCAGGAGGTATATGATCATACTCCTTTAAAAAGGCTTGAATGGTTTCCATTAGATTTTCTCTAGCTTGCAACAATTCTGTATCCGTTGCTTGAGGAGATTGATGAATGGCAGGCAACTACGGGGGTTGATATTGGTCAAAACCGGAATAAATCGGATCATAACAAAAATTAAGATCATAATTTTGGTTCATCGGTTGACACTGAAAAGTCGCGTGAGAACCCTCGCAGTTCTCACAACAAAGATATTGTTGTGGAAAACTTGGTGGGAAATTATTATCGAAGTTTTGATCGAAACACGAATTCTGATTGTAATTAAACGGAACTTAAAGTGAACAATCATAACCAAAATGAGCATCGTTTCCATATAACTCATAAATATTCCTCTCGTACCGGGGTTGTGGATGGTAGTCGGAATAATTTCAGTTTCGGATCATAAGCGAATGAATTTCCATCTCTTGAAGCGCAAAATGAACAAAATCCACCTTGTAACGGTCATTCACATCTGCAACAAGTGATTGGCTTTCCATCTTCACAAGTGCAATTTAAACAAGTTCCTAGCAGAAGATTAACACCACACTGTGGGCACGTGCATAGATAACAATAAAAGCCATCACATGGTTGTCCACACCCCACACACTCGTGTTGGTTGAATGACGTCATAAGAATTAATCAATATAGAGGAATAAGAGAAAGAATTAAACGGATAAGAAGATAAAGAAGAATATTTTTAGCTTTTTCAAATAATACATAAGGAAAAAGAAAATAAGAAAGAAAATATTTTTGGTAACCGAAAGTTAAATGTGTACGGTAGCTCTCTAAAAATACGTACAAGAAAGCGGAGGAGTTGGTAAGCGCGATGCGCTATTTAGAATAACCCTTCTCCTTTTGGGTGATAAAATCAAACCCGCCTTAGACTTCCCTTTTAGTTTGTAATCTAAAGATAAGCCGAAACAACAATTAACAAACGATAATTTTTGAATAATAAAGGAAAATAAAATAAAATAGATTTTTTTTGTATTTTTATTTTTATAATAAAAGAAAATTTTCACAAACGAAAAATAACTTCACGAGGAAGGTTCTTCAAAAACGCTAATCTTCGAACGAAACACGATAATTGTACACACTTCCCCGGCAACGGCGCCAAAAATTGATCCGCTCCAAATCAACACGTATAAAGTTTATATAATATACGTAATAATAAGGATAGGTAATCAATAATAGTATAGATAAATATTTTTCCGTCGGGTTAAGAAATTCACTTTTGACCAAAGTGATATCTCAAAACCTCCCGGGTCGTTTTCCCAACGAAGTGTGAATTGAAAATCGGAAACATTCGTGATCAACTTAAGTATAATGAATATAAAAATCCTTAGAAATAATAAGTTTTAAGAAATTAAATGACAATAAAGTAAAATCTTTTTTTTAAAAAAAAATGAACAAGTAATTGTAAATTGCATTAAAAGTAAATGACGGTATGTAAATTGGAAAATTCTAATGACTATTAATTTTTATACCTTTTTAAAACCGCACTTAAATTCCAAATCACTAATCACTTAGCAAACACAAGTTATTACTCACTACTCATAACAATTAAATAAGCAAAGAAAAACATTTTATACTAAAACTACACTAATTAATTGAAAAAGGATAGAAAATGGAACCGAAATGAAGAACCGCAATGATATAAAACCACCCGATCTTACAAACTTAATAAACAAATAAGCTTATCACTTAAAAAGCTTCTACTTCACTAATTAGCAAATAAATGTGTCAACTTTATCTACTAATTACTTCCATAAAAACCATAAAGATCAAAACTTGATTTATTTATCAACCTTATGAGACCCTTAAGCTTCGGCCTTAGAGTTGGATAGATTTCATCAACATTAAAACAAACAACGGTTAAGATGAACAAGATAATAATAAGCTACTAAGACAAAATAAGCTAGATTTTATTCTAAAGACAATAAGCTAATAAAAAGATGAAAACTTTAGATCTAAATCCTATCCCGAATCTAAGTGTTTCAATCAAGTGAACTCGGATCAGAGTTAATATTAAGGATTCAGATCTAAGAAAATTAAGCTTATACTTAAAAACAACAAACTTTATGCTAGAAAATAAGCTAAAAAGACAAGATCTATTATTTTTAGATCTAATCCACCCGAAACCAAGGTGTTCAATCAAGTGAACAAGAGACGGGTATATTTAAGGATTAGATCTAAAAACAATAAGCTAGAAAAATAAGCAATCGAAAATGAGCTAAAATAAGCTCACTCGAAAAGCTCTAAATCAAAAACAATATAAAATAAGCTAGTCTAAATAAGCTATTAAAGAAGCTTAAGAGATCGAATCCAAAAATAAGCTATAAGCATGAGCTTATTTGGAAATAAGCAAAAAGATAAAGAGTAGAAGAATAAACATAAAAAGAAAATAAGCATTAAGAAATAATAAGCATTTAATAAAAACCAACCTTAAATATCTTCATTAATAAGCTCATAATCTTGATTACAATAAGCTAAATAAGCTATAAAAGCTTTTACAATAAGCTAAAAACTATATTACACTACTCTTAAAACTAACCTACACTACCATGAAAAATAAACTAAAAACTAACACACCAAATGAATTCAGCTGCTGTGATTATATAGTCACCAAGTGGGAAGGGTATTTTCGTCCTTTCAGGCCATTCTGACGCGCTATAGCACAAAGATGGGGGGTATTTTCGTCTTTTTGCCCCAAACACGTTATCCTTCAGCGTACCTCGTACGCCAGCTTTTGACACCTGGATCCACCAATGAGAGCATGCCACGTAGCCTTCTAGAAACCTCGTACTCCCAACCTCGTACTCCAATCATCACCTCGAGCCACCGTTTGAACCTCGTACTTTGTACCTCGACCTGCAACTAAGTATAATATGCACCTACGTGGCAGCCTCTTATTGGCCCAGCCTCCATGACGAGCAAACGCACTGACAAGTCAACAGCCGTCAACGCCGGGAGCGCATCAAGAGAACCGCCGCCGGACTAGTACATTACCGTACAACGTGTGGGCAACCGTGGCGGATCAACGCGCGCTCCACCGTTACACCCGCTAACCCGCCAGTACAATGGGTGGTTGACCTCCAGTCAACAGGTCGGGTCGTAGGCTGGGTCAGGTCTGGTCAGTAACCGGGTTGGGTGACATGTGGCACCACCTGAGTGGGCCACGTGTCACGACAAGGAAAATACTCACCCCAGGCAGGCCTGGGTTCGAACTCTCGACCTCTCGTGTAGAAACCAATAACTCTAGCCGTCGGGCTAGAGCATGGTGTAACCTATAACAGCGTTCAACAAGAAAGTATAACCGCACATACTATCAGTCCATACCACCCTGTAACACAGATAAAAGTAAGTTAGAACGATTCATAAATTTAAAAAAAACACAAAATTGTTTTGAAGTGATGATGCTACTATGGAACAGATGAGGAAGAGAAGCAAATGGAAGAATGGTGACTACATGTGTAGAGGTTTAATCCTCGATGGTTTGTCTAAAACTCTCTTTTGATATTTATTTACATATAACCCAAATTGGCCTGAAATTTCACGTTTTTTCGCCGAGAGAAATTTGAAATCTGAAGACCAACCAGATGTAATGACACGAGTGTTTAAATTGAAGCTTGACAGTCTGATGAAGGATTTAAAGGATCGACATACCTTTGGTCGTGTTAAAGGAGGTAAATTTAGTACAATTTGTATTGTTTGTTTTAAATAATCAATTGTTGAGCTATTATTATTTAACGCTCATTACCATGATCCACCTTTTATTTTTCAGTGGTTTACACATTCGAGTTTCAAAAAAGAAGACTTCCACATTGTCATTTTATTAGGAATGCCTGCGTAAAATTTAAAATAAACGTAAATTAAACATCATAGGCGTATATAAGGACGGACCTGTTAGTGCCAACCATTATAACTAAACGATAAAAATTCTTTCAAAGAAAAAAAAGACCCGTCCGTATACCTATTCCACACCTAACATTATTAACTATATTATTACTTTAATATTATTATTCCACACGTATACACATATACCTATTCCACACATAACATAATTACTTTACTATTACGTGTTCACGGAATGGATATTAGATATTAACAAAACCTCAGCCTAAAAAGACATTTACTTATTAGATTTATTAACAATCAAAAATATAAAAAACAACATGAGAGTTTTGAAACTATAATCACAATATATTGACCGGACCAAAACAGACAGACTCGGACCTAACTGAACCGTTTAATAATGACCGAGCCAAGAAACACAAACCCTGCCCTACCAAACCGTTTTGATCCATTCATAGCCAACTGTTCTCAACACTCGAAATTATTAAACCAAACTCACACAAACTTTTATTAAAAAAAAGACCGAAGCGAACCCGCCCGTCGGGCGGGTTACGTAACTAGTATATATATATATATAATATTGTTGTTCAATCATATTGATAAAAATTTGAAATAAAAATAAGTTATGTTACTCTAATGAACTTCTTTCTTATTCTTTAATTGTATGTTTACGGCATTTATCCTAATCGTACAAGTAAACATTGACTTTTCTGGGCCGTGCTTAGCACGGCCTAAAAAGCTACCTAGTATTTGTATATATACGAGGGTTATGGAAGATTAGATAATAACATGGGTTGTTATCTATATCTTGCTGTTACAGAGAGCATACACGTTTTTGTCTTATTTACTACGCTAGTTTTGTATGATGTACAACATTTAAAAGAAAAAAATTAAATAGATTTTTAAAAGGGTTTTGCTAATGACAACCTTAAGGTTATGGTTAAAAGTCATTATTTTATTACAATTGTTTGTAAAAATCAAATTCAACCAATCACAATTAAGTGTTAATTGTGTATTCACTAATTTCGAAATTGTCTCCACCTTTTTTGAGATTATCATCCAATCAAAATCATTCATAAATTGTATTGTAATAAAAACTATTTGCTTAACGACAACCCTTAGGGCTGTTGTTAGCATTTCTCTTTTTTTTAAAAGTACAAGATGTTATTATATGTATATGGTACAAATAATTAAAGTTATATAACTACTTTCTTTTTAATTTTGAGTTAATCATTATGAGAGTTACAAAATCAATTTTACTATTTTAGTAATCTATATAAGTTCATTAAACTAATTTACTACATATAATAATTATTTACTTTTCATCAAATTTAACTTTCTATTATACTATATATTTAAAGAGCAAGATCGTTGCCTCGAGACGTTTAATAGAAACTATCAATAGCATTACCTAAATCCACCCATGCCCAACCCGGTTAACCCGGATAGCATTTAATGCTCCCACCCATACAACCCCCCGGTTTATACACGTGCCCATCTCTCCCTTACGCTTAGTCATCAAACCACTCTTACAATCTCTCTCTCTTCAACCTCATGAAAAAACACACACACCACAGATCCGAAAAATCTCTCTCTAAAGATGAGGAAGAAGAAGGGGAACGAGTCTTAATTTGGACGCATCTTAGACAAATTCGTCGGTATCAAGCATGGTTTTGAACAAAATCTGAGGTGGGTTTGG